>PVHX01002396.1:0-169595 GCA_004024805.1 Geosciurus inauris | reverse complement strand
GCCCTGCCTGGCTCAAGTCCACAGCATATGTTTACAGTCCTCAGCAAACTACCTGCCATCCACAGGAGAAATGCAGACCTAAAATGTTGATAAAAAGAACACAAGTTCCCCTGGATGGGGGGACTTTGGTGACGCTTCCACAGACCAGAGCCCAGAACTCAGGGAGATAAGGATAATTCTCCCTAACCACAAAATCTGTGAGAACAGGTTTCTATTAGAATCAGTTAGCGTGAGCCAAGGTGACCTAGAATTGTCATGCACAGTGAGGACTTGAAAATCTGATGTCAATCCTGCTGTCAGTTAAGTCAAGAGGCGGACCAGGGTGGGACTTTCTGGAAACTTCCCTGAGACTCCAATACAGCTGGAGGACAGGAGAGGCACACCATCCCTCTCTTCTCTGAGAAGAACCACCCCCTCCCTTGAGAGTATTCCCTTTCCACTTTTCCTATCCCTTCTAAAAACTCATGCCTGTTACTCTGAAATCTGAAATCTTTGCCTGTTTCTGAAATTTTTCTGGCAGGGTTGAAGGAAGGGGGTTTGAAGAGAGGGTCTCCACACTGCCTCAGTTTCATGGCAGACCTCATCCCTGTAACAACTCCCAGAAGGCAACAGGACTGGGGATGTCAGAACCTGAACTCCAGGGTAAAGCCAGATTAGTCACAGGGGAGGCAAGTCCTGGTGCCAATGCCAAGACGCTACCAAATATATATATATATATATATAAAATACATATTATATATAATCCATATATAATATATAATACATATTATATATATAAATTTTAAATGAGCACAAATGCAAAAGAAACTTTATATATTACACATATAAACATATGACAAAGCCTTCAACCTTGTTAACCAAGGAGAGCAAATTAAAACTACAATGCAATAGCACTCTTCATCCACCAGGATGACTGACAGCCGGCCTCCAGTGCAGGCGAAGTAGCACAACCTCTCTGGAATACTGCTTGTCAGGAAGTCAAAACTGAACATGCAAACTCATGGCCCAGTAATTCCCCTGCCAGCCACCGCAGGGAGCCAACAGGAAAGCATGCCTGTGTTCATCAAATTGTAACAGAGGTTTACATGATGCCTTGACTATGTGGCTTTGAAACTTACTTTTTTTTTTTTTTTTTCTTTTTCCCAAACTTCTCCCTGACCTTCTTCTCCCTGACCTTCTTTTCCTTGATCTTCTCCCTTAACTCTCCTCCCTAATCTCATTTTCTCTGAATCACCTCTATAAAAGCCCCCTGTTCCTGCTAGTGGGCAGAATTACAGCCTTTGGGACAGGAGTCCCCTGTGTTTCTCCTTTGCTAGCAAAGCAATAAGCCATCTTTTTACTTTTTCTCAAAACCGTGTCCTCAATATTGGATTGGAACCAGGGACAAGGACTGAACTTTTTTTTTTTTTTTTTTTAATATTTATTTTTTAGTTGTAGGTGGACACAATAGCTTTATTTTATTTTTATGTGGTGCTGAGGATCGAACCCAGTGCCTCCCGCGTGCTAGGCGAGCACGCTACCACTGCGCCATAACCCCAGCCCAGGACTGAACTTTTGACCACAAAATGGCCTGTATGGAAATGTGCATAGCAGCATATTCATAATAGTGTGAAACTGAAAACCACCTGACTGCCCTCTGTAGTGACAAGGCCACCCGGTACGTCACACCTGGAATGCTATTGTACACAAGATGGATGAACATGGATGGATCTCACAGACCCAATTCAGATTAGAAGACACAGACATAAAATAGAACTCTATAAGGGATTGGATGTATCTAAACCTAAGAGCAGGAAAATGCCTCTGACATATGGAAGTCAGGATGCTAGTCGCCCTGTGTCAGGCAGTTTTGCATCGCTGTGACCAAAATACCCACATGAACAACTTAGAAAAGGAAAGTGTGTTACGTCTCACAGTTTTGGGGATCTGATCCATGATTGGCTGACTCTGGGACCAAGATGCGCAGCCCATCATGGCAGAAGAGTGTGGCAGAGGGAAGTTGCTCAGGACGTAATGGCTTGGCTGGGAAGCAGAGAGAGAGGAAAGGGAAGGGGCCACAAGGAAGATGAACACTTCCAAGGCCAGCCGCACCCCACCTGCCTACAGCTACACCTCGGGCCATTCAAACTCAGATGGATTGACTAGGTTACAGCTCTCACAATCATTTTACTTCCAAATATTCCTGAATTAACATGGGAGCTTTGGGGGAGGGAACCTCCTATCTAAACCATAACATATCCTTTGTGGGAGACGGAGACTGGAAAGGAGTGAGACAGGCTGGGAATGTGCATATGCACATTTGCAAAAAATGTGCAAAACAATGTTCCACTTTTGGTCGATAACACAAATGTGTTCACTTGTGATATTGCTTGAGCTGTTCACTCATGACTTGTACATTTTGTTATACATAATGATTTGTATTTATATTCTATATCATACAGTATATATTATACTTTTTTTTTATTTTTATTTTTTGTAGATGGACACAATGTCTTTATTTTATCGTTCTGTATGTGGTGCTGAGGATCGAACCCAGGGCCTCACACATGCGAGGCAAGCGCTCTACCGCTGAGCCACAATCCCAGCCCAGTATATATTATACTTTAATGAAAACTTCAAAATAAAAGTAGCTCAGTATCTTCCAGTACAAATTGTCTTTCAGATTAATGAGTTCCTTCAGCAATAACCACTTTTTGCAAAATTGGAAACTCATGATTATCTTTAAATCATTCATTTTAAAATATTAAGGCTGCCACATATTGGACTCCTATTGGCAATGTTCAACCTTACCCTATTGCAATAAGTTATGACAATAAAATCATGTACATCATTATGCCCCATGGCTGGTTATGCAAACTTTGCCTCTTTATGCATTATTTTATAGCCATTCTAGACCAAGAATGCAGTTGGCTATAAGTAACACAATTGTCAATGAGCAGCCATTCCAAAATGAGATCATCCCGTATGAGCCTGTGGTCAAGGGGTAGAGCAGTGGCTGGGCTGTAATGCCCTCTGGGGTTGGCTCTGTCTTTGCAAGTCACTCTTTGCAGGCTGTCTTGGCACCTTGTGGTTGCAAGGTAGGTGCTGCACGTCCAAACACCTCACCCACTCACAGGAAGAAAGAATGAGAATGAGGCTCGCTCTCCCTGAACCCTCCTACTGCAAGTCCAGAGCCGCCTCTCGAGACACTTCTACTTACTCATCATTGCAAAAATTTTATCATATGGCTAGTGTGTGCTACACAGAGAAGAGAAAGGTGAGGCAAAGGGAGTGAGCGAACCAGCTTCCGTGGTCGTCACTGCTTGCACGTGGCTTTTCCTTATTTTCAAAAGTTTAACATCATTGGAAATCTTATTCCAATAAGATTCTAGAACAATAAGGTTCTAGAACTCACCAATTCTAGAACCCTCGGAACGTCCACTGTGAGATCCGAACAGCATTCACACTGCCGTGCAACCAGGAGCATCAGCCTCAGGGCTGACGAGGGAACCAGAGGTCCGTCAGCCTCACGCTGTTCTTCCATGCAGTGGATTAGGACCCAGTGTCCTGGGGAGGAACCAAGGTCAACACTGGAGCTTCCGTTGCCCTTGTCTGGCATCCTAGCCCTCCATCCCATTTCCAGCCAGCCAGGGCAGGAAACCCAGGTAACTACTGTTGTTTTTCTTGCTTTAAACCTACTGAACCAGTTGGCGTCCAGCCACATCAATATCTAGTTAATGACTATGGTGACAGCTTCATCTGCATAATGACTGAGCTTTTCAAAGTAAAGTAGATCTTTCTGTCAAATGCATTTCTCAAGGCCTGTAATTCTGTTTAAATGAAAATTAGCATTGTATTTCCCTTAGATGTGTTAATGTCCTCTTCAAAATCTACCTGAAGCCAATTTTGGTTTGGTTCAACGCTGGAACAAGGAGGCCTTGGTCTTTGCCTGGGCTCTACTGTCAGATTCACAGAAACCTTGGAGGGGTCACTAAAGGTTTTGCACTTGGTGATGTCTGTCAAATAATCCTAATAGGCTAAGCAGCTAAAATATTTGAGAAAAGCTGACTAGTCACACCATAGAGCCTTAAGTGCACTACTGCATCACACGACGAGCTCGTTGTGCTTAGGACAGGTAGCAAGAGCTGAGTCTCCACCTGCTGTCATGTGACTGGTCCCACTGTGAAGCCACACCTCCTATTAGGACAGCGGAAGCACTCCTCAGGCCCACATAACCTGGCACTGCGCCAGCACAAGGAGGTGATTCTCTCTTCACCACAAAGTCTTGTTGGGCTCCCCTGAGCACTCTTTTCTACACACCTCAGCCTCGACCCGCCATTTGGTCTTGGGCCTGCCTAGAACTTAGTTCTTTCTCACCCCTGATGTCTGCCTGCCTTTGGCATCTGATCAAGTTCCTCATCCTCCACCTTTGATGTCTAAGTCCTTTGTCTTCAGCCAGAATCCTGTTAGTTCAGTTTAGAAAAAATCCTCCACCTCCCCTCTATCACTGGATCCAAGTCCACCTGCTTGTTGCTCAGAAGTCAATACTTGGAGGTGAGAGTTGGTAGGAAGGAAATCAGGTTTCCTCAAGGGCTGGCACACAGATAAGATCGGGGAGCTATCATTCCCCAAAAAGACCAACATGGGGAACTCAGGTACATAAAAGATTTTTATAGGGTTGGGAAGGAGGTGCAGGGGACCAGGAAGATGAGGTGTAGCAGTCTTCAACCACAATATGCATCCTTTCCTCTCTGGCTGGAACATGGCAATTGACTTTTTGATTTTGACCTCCTGGGGCCAGTTCCTAAACTTCTTTAGACAAGCACCACTTTGCAAGTTACACATCATAGCAATTTACATGCTTTGTATTAGTTAAGGCACAGAATTAAAGAATAAAGGGGAATTCCACAGTCTGACGTTATTCAGAAGTCATCAGATGTTCTGGATTCTATAAATTTGAAAAAAGATTATTTAGAAGTTAATATTTTAACCATTTAGGTCCAGCTTTCCTTTAGAATTTAGAAGGCCAGGCAAAGAGAGGGGATGTCAAAGGACAAGTCACAGATGGGCGGCCACTGCTATACCTGGATGCCCCCTCTGGGTGATTTTCCCTCCCCATCCCTTGCTCCTCAGGTCGGTTATTAAGCTGCAATGGTTTTTGGCATATTCACAGTTCAGCCTGGACTTTCTCCTGTATCACAGTACCCCTACTGCAATAGTCTAGAACAAATTCTTCTCATAATTGTAACAATTGTCAGAATCATTTCTTTCTTTAACAGAGGTGATTTAGGGAGTTGATACAGTGACCAACCATCTCAGTTTGCTTTGACCTGAGGGGTTTCCCAAGAGGAGGGATTTCCAGTGCTAACCCCAGTGCTAAACCTGGACTGCCAGTTGCCTTGGAATTTTTGCGCCATGGCCATAGCCTGTCCCCGCATCGACTCTGCCCCGCTCAACCCAGTAAGCGCAAAAGGAGAGGCAGTTGCTAGAGGAGACCCACCAAGCTGTGGGTCCTGCTGGAATGTAGCTCGTGGGTGGCAGCTAGTGACACTAAGGGCTGGGACACCCCACAGGTAGGGGGCCAGGAAGGCAGGAAGCTGATAAGTGGAGTGAGGGGCAAAGAAACTGGGCAGCCCACATCCGAGTCTGGGAGACCCAGAGCATGGCAGAGACACACGTGCAATGAAGAGAGCGTCTTTCCCCACAACTCATCTTGAAAAAATGTAAGCTTCCAGAAAAGTTGAATGAATAATAAAATGAAAATATGTGTACTGTATTCATCAGTTACAGACGTTTGCTCAGGGTGTCTTTCTCTCACTCACACACAAACGTGTGTATGTGTGTGTGTGTGTGTGTTCTTAGTCCATTTGGTTGCTATACTTTGGTTGCAAACTTTCCTTGACTGGGTGGCTTTATATGACAAAAATTTATTTCTCCCAGTTCCAGAGACTAGAAGTCCAAGATCAAGGTACCAGCAGGTTTGGTTTTTTGCGAGGAATAGCTTACTGGTTTGTAGATGGCACATTTTCTTTTACTTTCTTTTTTTCCACATATAGCTCCATTTTATGTATTTATATATTTTGGTTATATTATTTTTTATAATTTCCTAGTGGAGCATTATGGTCATACATAGCAGTGGACTTGGTTGTCACACACCGTTCATGCACACAATATATTGGGTCGATTTCATCGCCCAGTCCCCTCCCTACCCTCGCCCCCTCCTGGTCCCCAGTCCTCTCCCTACCCTCTCCCTCTCCTGGTCCCTAGTCCTCTCTCCCTACCCTGGCCCTCTCCTGGTCCCCAGTCCCTCTCCCTACCCTCGCCCTCTCCTGGACCCTTCCTCTACTCTACTGATCTCTCTTCTATTTTCCATGAGATCTTCCCACTTGTTTCTGCTTAATCTCTCCAGTCCCATCCTCACATGGTGGAAGAGGAGAGGAAGCTCTCAAAGGCCTTTTTATATGGGCACTAATGCCTTTCATGAGATCCTGTACTCCCTCCTAATACCTTCACCACAGGCGTTTGGATTTGAATTTGAAGGAGACACAAACGTTCAGAGCATAGCACTCTGCCTTGGCATCTCAAAATCCTTGAATTTTTTAATGCAAAATACATCTGAAATTGGCTAAGGCCTGGGCACACCCAGCCATAAATTCCTTAAATAGCGAAGTTCTTAAGTTTGCTTTCCAGAATTCCAGAATTCCAGAATTCCAGAACAGTTTAGAATGGGATTTTCAAGAGTGGACATGAGCAGAAGCAGCAGCTCTCCCATCAATGACATCACGAGCTCAAAAATCTCCTGCACAGAATGTGATCACTCTCCCCAAAAAGATGTGTGACCTGTGAAGAGCCATAGGTCTGCTTGCACCAAACACAGAAAGATTCTAAGACCCTCCATCTCCCATCTCATCAAGGAGCAACTTATCTCTCCCTTACTACAAATTTCACCACTACCAGCTGATGGGATAGCAGACTGGAACTCTGCTTTTAGCTTCTGGCCTCCTAGACTATTGACCACCTAGTGAATCTTTCTTCTTTTTGCAAAAACCAAGTGCCATGGTATTATTGGCTCCCATGCATGACTGGCAGCAAGCCCTTACTTGATAACACATCCATTCCATCCCAATAGCTCCCCAAATCTTAACTTGTTGCAGGATCAGCTCTAAGGTCTAAACCTGGAGTCTCACCTAAATCTCACCCACCCCAGGGATGGGTGGATCTGGAGGGACAACTCACCTTGAGGCAAAGTTCTCTCCAGCTGTGTCTGAGAAACAATCAGGCTGTGTGAGAGAAGAGAAAGGAGCAATCAGAACTCCATCTTCCAGAGCAAACACACCTGTTCACACTGCAGTCCCCATAGATGGCTTGCAGTTTTGTTTATGGTGGTCACTCAGCAGATACCCCTATCAGTGGCCATTCAGGTTGTGGTTCAGTTAGCTATGATAGAGCAATGACATTGTAGGGGCAAAGAAAGATTTCCCTGCACTCTCCAAGGCCTCACTGGGATGAACTGACACTAGACTAAACAGGAAGAAAAGCACACAAATAAGTTAATGTGCAAAAGGGAAGAAATCACAGGTGTGTGGGTACGACCCCTCCCCAGCCCAACAAAACTCAAAAGTTTAGTGCCCCCCCCCCTTTTTGTGGTACTGGGGATTGAACTCAGGGGCACTCAACCACTGAGCCACGTCCCCAGGCCTATTTTGTGTTTTATGTAGAGACAGGGTCTCACTGAGTTGCTTAGCGCCTCACCGTTGCTGAGGCTGGCTTTGAACTCATGATGCTCCTGTCTCAGCCTCCCTAAGTGCTGGGATTACAGATGTGTGCCACCACGCCCAGCTTAATGCCCCTTTTTATAAGTGAGGGGAAAAATGGGGAATGTAGACGATTTTAAGGAGTCATGAATGAGGATTAAAAGAATGATTATTAGGAGACAAACTAGCTTGTGGGGTGATTCTCTGGGGATGTGATGGGCCCAAGGGACAGCCAGTCTCTTGCAGGGTGGTGCATGCAGGTGTGAGTGCACCCTGTCCTCTTCTCTGAGATGGAGTGGGGATGCAGGTACTTGTGATCCTTTTGAGGTCTAGTCTTGTTGCAGGAAACAGACTGGTCAAGAAGCGGCAAGCAGCACTCGGAGAGGAGGAGAACTCCAAATTTTATTTTATGCAAGCAGGCCCAGAGGAGAACAAACTCCAAATTCTGAGCCCTGATTCACAGTTTCTCACAACATTTATAGGCTATCTAGTGTGAATTTTGTAGTCTACCCAATAAACGGTTGTGCTGGGGTTTCTGGGGGAAGCATGTTCACATTAACAGAGCAATAAGGGGAAGAACTGGCTCCTCTTGCAAGGCCCATGATAAACCTCTATCCTTGGGTGGAGACTCCACAAGCACATTTACACTTCAAAGAGGAGCAGTCAGACTCCCAGAGGAGGTTATCTATAATCCAAAAGGTAGGGACACAGGGTCCATCAGGCTTCCTGGAGAAAGACTGAGAGAGGACAGGGAACTAGCCCCTTCCCCAGGCCTTGGTTTCTTACCATAACATTTTTATAATTTCATAGCCAGGTCTGGTTTTGCCATCACCTTCTTAACGCAGGGGAGCCGATCCAGAGGGGAGACACCCTCACCAGCAGAGACTCCTTCATGAGTGTGAATTTCTCTTGCAAGAGGTCATTCTGTTCCCAGAGTTCTTTCTGGGTCTGCTGCTCCTCCAAATAGCCAGCTTAAGGAAACCCCCATGTACAGAGGCATGTCCCAGAGACACGGGTTGACTGTGCAGTCAGTTGGCATGGCATGTCCTGAGTCCCACCCTACACCAAAGGGGAACTAGTGGTCGGATTACATTTTTGAAGTAAAAGAGAACAGAATTCTTCATCTTTAGGTTTTGCATGCCCCCATAAGAAGAGAGAAAGGTATAGAAGATTCCCCTTTTCTTCTTTCTTTCTTTCCTTCGTTTCTTTCTTTCTTTCACTGTCATATCCACAAGAATCCATTTCCCCTTCCTGAGAGAAAACCTTGATTATTTGGGGATAGTGGCCTTCCTCCATGGTTGGGGTGGGGAGAAATGGACTGCCTGCCAATGGCAGACTGAAAGAGAGGCCTCTGCCTGTCTGTGCGACGACCCAAGGCTGGAGAATCAGATGCTCTTGTTGGGGACAGATGGGAACACGAGGCTCAGGGAATGATCCTATTAAATGGGCCCCCTGTGCTGACTCTCACGTGCTTTCTTTTCTAAGAAACAATTTACCTGCAGCCCTGCCTGTTGTAAGTGGCAGAATACGTGACATTCCTCAGCAAGCCACCTGCTATCTTCAGGAGAAAGGAGGACCCCAAATAATATTGGTAAGAGGAACTCCAGTTACCCTGAAAGGGGAGACTTTTGTGACTTCTCACAGACCATATGCCAGAACTCAGGAGGATAAGGGTAGTTCCTCCTAACCATAAAATCTGTCAGAATTTATGGTTAAGAATCCAGTCAGCATGGGCTAAAGTGACCTAGAGTTGTCATGGCAATGGGGACTGGAAAGTCTTATGTCATCCTGCTGTCAGTCAGAAGTCAAGAGGAGGACCTGGGTGGGACTCTCTGGAAACTTCTCTGGGATTCCCAATAAAACTGGAGGGCAGGAGAGGCACCCTGTCCCTCTCATCTCTGAGAGGACCCACTCTCTCCCTTGAGTGTCCCCTTTCCCTTTTCCTATTCCTTTGAATAAACTCATGCCTGTCACTCTGAGTGACACGTCTGAAATCTCTCTGACTTGATCATAAGAATCAGAGTGTAAAAGAGGCCTTCGTGCTGCCTCAGTGTCCCAGAAGGCCCCAGCCCTGTGACACACTCCGGTGACTTTGGCTCTTGAGGAGGGGTGATAATGGGAGCAACGACGCATCTCATTCAGCCCAGTGGCTCAGGCACTGCCTGGACACCAGCAGGGACGGCCCAGGGTAAAGGTCTTCGCCTGTGGAGAGCCGGCTTCCGCCTTGTCCAGGCTGCGTCCCAGCCTCGCATCTGGTGGGAGAACAGTGCGGGGCAGGGTTAGAACCTGCACTCTTCAGCCAGGCTGTGGACCATGAAGCCAAATCCTTAAAACTGAGGGGTTATTTTTTTGTGTGGAATTCTGTATCCCAGCAAATTAACCAAGGTTGTGTATAGAATAAAAATCAGTTCCTTGCTTACCAGAGAGGACTTTAAAATTGTTACCTGCTGTGCATGCTTTCCTAGGAGACCCTAGGGTAGGTGTGGCCCCAGAAGGGGAAGTCAGACCAAGGAAGAGGGAGATGTCGGCAGCAGAAGACAAGGATCCATCCAGTCAGGAGAAGGACTGGTGGAGAGGGGGGTTGCAGGTGGCAGGTGTACCTCAGGAATCAGCTGGTGTAGGATGGGTCCGGACACCCAGGGCCCCAGTAGACACCTCAGCAAAGACACCAGTTAGAAGAGCTTGCCGCACTGGCCTAATGGAAAGACAGAGTCAAAGACAGTGCAAGAAACCTAGAAAACAGCAAAAGAGCCCAGGAAGACAGTACTGTGTGTGGGGGATGCGATCAGAGTGCACCGGGAGCCAGCTGGAACATCCCCAGCAGCTCTAATAACAAGGCACTGGGAGCTGTTGCCCAGCCTGTGGAGGAGGGAGTGTGAGTGGAAAGGTGGAGCCACCTTCCCCTCCCACAGTCAGCCATCAACATGGCACAGTTATAAGTGAAAAATGCAGAAATAAAGCACGAGCACATTATTCAAAAACAAGTAAAGGCCAAAAGAACAAGCTATAACAATTTTTGGGAAGTGACTATCTTTCAGAAAGGGCAGACCACCAGCAGTACACGGGGGAGAACCTTGCAACCTTTATTCCAACTTTGATAAAAACAGCTAGAAAGCCTGGGTCACCAGTGACACCTGAAAGCAAGCAGGCCGGGAGCCGAGTCGTGCCCAGGTCTGCTTCTGTGCGCGCAGCTGCAGTGCAAGGCTTCAGCACCAGCACAGGAATCTCGCCTGTAGAAGAAGATCGGAGAGCCAAGCCAGCGGTTCAGCCTATGGAGAAAAGATAAACGTGGACTGCAGCACAGGTGGACTCCTGCTGTGACAGATGTGAGCAGCGCTGGGGCTTTCAATTTCTCACCCGCCCTGCGCCCGCTCTGCCTAGGTGGGTTTGGGGCTGGTGTCACCGCTACTTCAGCAACACCAGTGTGGTGGGCAGGGTCATCAACCTGCAAATGCAGGCATCTAGGAAAGGAAAGATTCAGGAGTCCACACTTCCATGCCTTGGGCCCGTAATACATTTTGAGTGCCCTTTTTCTTTTTCCTCTTAAGTTTCTGACATAGAAATGTAAGATCTGCCTTCTGGGCTGTATTCTCCAGCATCATGCTAGGCTCAAGGCAGGGTGCAGGGCAGGGCAGGGTGCAGGGCAGGGCAGGGTGGGGACAGCTGTTCCTGTCTGGTCTGAATGGTTAACTACTGCATCATCCCCTGTCCTGCCAGCTCCACCTAGGATCTGGCTTCCTGTTTGGGTTTGGATGTGAGGTGCCCCCAAAAGTGCACATGTGAACAGTGTAAGAAGGTTTGGAGCAGAAATAATTGGATCATAGCCTTGGCCTGATCAGTGAATTAATCCCTGCTGGGATTAACTGAGTGGTAATGAGTTGTTTTATCAAAGTTGGAGACAGGTGGGGCATGGCTGGAGGAAGAGGTTCATTGGGGGTGTGGCCATGGGGTACATATTTTGTGTCTGGAGAGTGGAGTCTCTCTCTCTGCATCCCTCTGCCACACTCTTCCGCCATGATGTCCTGCCTCACCCTGGAACACAAAAGAATGGAGCCTGCTGTCTATGGATGGAGACCTCTGAAACTGTGAGCCCCTAAATAAGCTTTTTCTCCTCTACAATTGTTCTGGTTGGGTCCTTTAGTCATAGCAGCAAGAAAATCTGACTAAAACACTATCCCCCCCCTGCCATCTTCTATATTCCTATTGGGGGCGTAAGCTATATCCTGATGTCCCTTGGATGAGGGCCCTGGGATCCGCCTGTACCTGGAGTCACTGACTCAAAAGTGTTTGAGTTATAATCAGGTAGCATGAAGGAGTGGATCAGGTCAAGGGTGGATGCTGTGAGCTGGAGGTAGTACTTGCCACGTCCAGAAACCTGAATCACATGCATCCATCAATAGCGACCACTTAAAAATGCACATCACATACTGATCCAAACCCACAGAATGTACAACACTGGGAATGAAACCTCATGTATGGGGTGCACTGACAGGTGGAAATGCTCCTGTCAGTGAAGGTTCATTGTAAGAAATGGAGCGTGCTGGTAGAGGGTGTTGGTAATGGCAGAAGCTATGCATGTGGAGGGTTGGGAGCTTGTGGGAACACTACACCTTCCACTTGATTTTTTTCTTTTTTAAAATATATCATTTGTTTATAGCTGGGCGCGGTGGCGCCCGCCTGTAATCCCAGCACTTTGGGAGGCTGAGACAGGAGGATCACGAGTTCAAAGCCAGCCTCAGCAACGGTGGGGTGCTAAGCAACTCAGTGAGACCCTGTCGCTACATAAAACACAAAATAGGGCTGGGGATGTGGCTCAGTGGTCAAGTGGCCCTGAGTTCAATCCCTGGTATCAAAAATAAAATAAAATATATCATTTATTTATTTTTTATTATTTTACTTTAGTTTGGTTCTAGGCTTAAACCTAGGGCTTGTGACTGCTAAGCACATGCTCAACCACTGAATTACACCCCTGGTCCCTATTTTAATATAAGTACAGTAATTGTACAGATTTACAGAGTTCAGTGTGATTTTCCACTAAATTTTGCTATGAAATTAGAACTGATTTTAAAAAGTCTATAAAGAAAAATATATATCAGATCATATTATTCCCCTGCTCAATATCTTCCAAAGAAATCTAAATCATACTGTCATTTATTAAAACATAAAAAAAATTTTTAGTAGAAATTACATATGGAGATTAGAAAAAAATGGTCTTGTTTTAGAGATAACCAGTTCTCAGGATACTTAATTTCCTATCACTTTAAAAATCAATGTTATTAAATATGATTTAAATACAGCAAAATATACCCATTTTAAGTAAACAGTTCAGTAAGTTTTGACCTAGTCACTGTCATGTAATGACCATGCCCAAGTGTGGTACGGAATACTTCTGTTACTCCAGAAAGTTCCCCCCCAAAGCAGGCAATTGCTTATCTTATTTCTGTGGCTGCAGTTTAGCCTATTCCAAAACTTCCCCAAAATGAAATCAGCTTCTACCAACGTGTCAGCAGACTGCTACCAAGATTCATCCACGTGTATCCCATTGAGTGGCTATACCACACTGCGCTTGTCATTCACTAATCAAAGGACCTTGTCTTGTGTCTGGCTTGCAGCTTCAGGACTAACAAGACTGGGAACATTTGTATACAAGTGATTTTTATGGTTGTACATTTTTATTTCTTTTGGGTAGATGTGCCAAGGCATGGAATTGCTGGGTCACGTGGTAAACGCTTCACTTTATGTGAAACTCTCGGGCTGTTCTCCAAAGTAGCTGTACCACGTCCCACTAACACCAGCAATGTGCAGGCATTGTAGCTGTCCCACGCTAGCCACATTGGACATGTGAGTCATCTCACTGGATGCTTGGACACGTCATAGGACCTTGTCACTCTGACTTGTGTTTCCTGAATGGCTTGAGGTGGTGACACTCTCATGTGCTTACTGACTGCTACGCTCCCTCTCTCGTGAGATAGTGGTTGTGATCTTTTGCCCATTTTTACAGTTTTTAGGCTTTTGTTGTTGTTGTTGTCTTACTGTTGAGTTGTGTGAGTTCTTCATATTTTCTGTCTACAAGTCTTTTGTCAGATGCATGAATTGCAAACATTTTCTCCCAGCTGGTCCATGATTTGATAATTATGTGCCTTGGTGTTGTCTTCTTTGGGTTTTCAGTTGGGGTGTTTTTAGCTAATAGAGGGTTTACATTTTACATCAGAAAAGAAGAATACTCATTATTTCTTCAAATGTTTTCTTCCATCCCCCTCCTCTTTTTTCTGAAACTCCAATTACAAATGTGAACTGCTTGATATTGCAAAGATGAGGCAGGCAGTCAGACATGGCATTTTGGACCATGCAATAGGGGCAATTGCTGGAGTATATTTAAAAGCAGGAGATAATATGATCAGATTTGTACTTTGAAGACATGCTTGGGGACTGTATTAGAGGAAAAAGGGGAAAGCTTGGGTAAGATCAGGAAGGTCATTACAATAGTATTGACTCACGATGATGGTCATTTGGACTCTGATACATGGGTGGGGTGGAGATGGAAATGTGAAGATCATTCAAGACATATGTAGGCGTCAAATCACTAGGAATACATGCTGTGTGAGCCAGGAGGGTGAGAGAGATGGAGGTGTGAAGGTCTGAGCTTCTGGCCTACATGATGGCTCTTCAACTGATGTGCAAAATAGAAAGAACCACACTTTAGTACAAAATGTGGGTTTGACCTTGGAGTTTTGAGTTTGTGGTGCTTCGAGACATCCAAGAGATGTTAAGCGCTCCATTAAATAGAACTGCAGCTCTGCAGGTGGTGGAGCTGGAGCTGGAGGTGAGTCCTCAGTGTGGGGTAGTCTCGGCCCACTTGGGCTGCACAACACAAATGTACAGATCGGGCAGCTCAGCAAGAAACACTCATCTCTCCCAATTCTAGAGGCTGCTGCAAGTCTCAGATCAGGGACCAGTGTGTTGGATGTCTGCTGGTGTCCTGCTTCCTGGCTCACAGACGGAGCTTCCGGCTATGTCCCCACGGGGAGGGGAAAGGGCAAGAGAGCTCTCTGGGTCATTCGTAAGGGTGATAATCCTATGAAGAGAGTTCCACCCTCATGACCTAATCATCTCCTAGGGCCATGTCATCAGGGTAAGTTGGGGCATGGGAGTTGGGGCACACAAATCTTCAACCCATAATGGGGAGCAGTTGACCCCACAAGCACTGGGGAGAGCCTCCAAGAGAATGAACTATGCCACGCAGAGAGGGAGAGCCCTGTGTGCTGGCCTGGAGGCCCAGCGCAAGGAGTGTTTATGAAGGACAGAGGTCAGGAGTGTCACTGGCTGCGGGGGGTCAGTTGGACGAGGGCTAACAGTGTCAGTGGATTTAATAACATTGTGGTCACTGGTGCATGGAGAATTGTCAGGGGGAGGTCAGGTCAGAATGGGTTCAGGAGCTGGGAGTGAGGAGAGAGAGGCATTAAACACAACTCTTTCAAGAGATACGACCATGAGGAAATGGAGAGAAGTTAGAAGACTGGAGATGGGGAGTTTGCAATTTATGATGTGGGACGTTTAAAAGCATGAGCTTATGTAAGGAGCACATGCCATGGACATGCCTGGACATGTCAGGACTCACTAAGTTGCTGGCCATAAGGAACAGCAGCTATTGACATGCTTAGTCATATCTGCTTTCAATTGATAAGGGGCTATAAGAGACACTAGCCATAGGCATGCTTAGCAATGACTGATTAAGTTGATAGGGAAAACAGCTCCATAGACATGTGCAAAGAATATGCCCAGTTGCAATTACATTATCTCACTGGACGTAACCAACGGACATCGACTTTCATTGGGTGTAACCAGTCACCAGCTCACACCACCAACTTGGAACTGCATTTAAACTGCTTGTCCTGCCACATTGGGGGTTTTTGCTCCAAGGACATCAGTGAGACTGGCCGCCTTGCTGTCTGTCCCTGCCTCAACTCCACCATTCTCTGACGTCCAGCCGTTGGCTGAAGAGAACCACCAGACAAAGACAACATCTTCTCTTTGGTTAAGAGAAGTCGCAGGGCACCAGAGGTATTTTGGGGTTCATGGTTGCCCTAGGATTGTGTGAATTGCTTGTAGTGTTTAGTTGCCCTAGGAGAGCATGACTTGCTTATAGTGTTTAATTAGTGCACACTGAATGCTGGTTGGGGTGCCCCAGCACACCCAACACTTTTTGCATTAATTGTTTATATTTGATGATTGGTGTGATTGCATATATGCTTGCATTAAAGACAGTCTGCCTCCAGGTAATTATTAATTGCACTGCTCGCACAGCTTACTTAAAGGCTTCCTTGAGGACCCCCTAAGGAGAGGTTGAATAAACAAAGGGGAGAGAAAATGATGGGCAGGTTCCAGAGGACGCAGGCAGGTGGGATCAGATTTGAAACTTTAGAGTCACATGGACAGGAGGGAAAGCAAGGTGAGTTCATGTACCACAGACCTGAATGTGGCCTCCACCCAGAAGCAGAGCAGCAAGGGCACCTTGAGGGATCAGCCTTAGAGACTGAGCTGCGACCACCACTGAGCCACTGAGTGAGCTTGCAGGTCTGTGCTCGGGTTGGCAGCTGAAGTCTGCAGGGCATGGTAGGAAAGAAGCCAGGGGAGGGAGCCACTCTGCACCACCCCCTGTGGGGCTCACCAGAGCCCTCACTAGTCTCTCATTGTGCTTAATCCTCCAACTTCAGTGAGTGGGTGTCCAGGAGCTGCTGCAGGACTTAAACACTCTGGCCCCAGAGCAGGGAGAGAGCTGAAGGAGGACCCAGCAGAAGTAGGAAGTGCTGTGGATGCAGCTGCACAAGTCCCAAGGGTCGGCAGAGAGGTGACGATGTGCGTGGGCTGTACTGTTGTCCCATGCCTCTGCACCAGCCCCTGGAGCATAAGAAGAACATGGCTGTTGACCACGTCTGCCTTCCAAACCATGGGCAAATGCCTTTCAGGACCATGCCTACCCCAGCTATGCCTGGTAGAGAATGCTGAGGAGTGCATTCCCAGCTGAGTGGACACAGCACGGCCATGCCCACGCCACCCTTTGTGCACGTGGACACTGCCTTGAACCATGCTCAGTTTGCAAATATAGGTGTTAGCAAAACCACACCTCTCCTCCCCAACATGGTGCAGTCATCCTTTCAAGTAAATGCAAGCCAATGCTCTCCCCAAAGGTGGATGCAAAGATGTTTATTCCATTTTAGATGATGTCAGATCCATTCTGATATCCTGTGAACTAGACACTGACAGGAGGTTAACTACTTTACAATTGCATGTTACACTGTAGGACAACAGAAAGGGGGTGGAAGAAAAAAATGTTGGCTATTATGTACCTACGTAAACATATATGTATCAATAAGGAAGAAAAACATGTAACTATCAAAACGTTTGCTTCTGCAACTGGTCATGTGGTCATAGCTGGTTATGACTGCTTTCTTCCACTACTCATTCTGTATTCCTTTGCCTGGCCATGCCCAGGTTGGCCATGGGTGGTTGTGGTTTTCCATGGGTCTTCATCACAGGGCCCAAGAGGACGTAGGGCGCCTGGATTTGCAAGGGGGAAATAGGAGTCAGTGACCTAGAAGCCCAAGGATGTTCCTGGAGGGAATCAGAGCAGGCTCCCAGAGGTAGCAGGGCCCTCACACAATATGTACTGACATGTACAGAGGCAAGAGTGCTTTTGCCATTAAGGATGAAAATCCTAACAAAATGCTTAAGTCTCATGAGCCAAATTGGTTTTGTAAGATTCAAGGTGAGAACAGCATTTTTCCATATTAAATTGGCCTGATTTAATTTCTTGTAGCTTGTCTAACTTTACCAATGAAAGCTGCTCTCTTGACAGTAGAGAAATGGAAAGGAGGCATAATATCAAGTCAAGCAAGATGGAAGAGGACTGGAAAAAGGGAGCAGAAGAAACAATGGACCAGTGTGGAGGCAGGGAGAAAAGGACATCTGGGTGGGAACCCACTTGGGCCCTGGCGATGTCTCTGCCTTTTCTCTGCAGTTCTGGGTCTTTACTTAGCAGTAAGAGAGCTGGAATGAAGCATTTCATAACTGAAAACTACCCCTCGTGGGAAACACAAGCCACTACTCTACTGTAGATTCCAGGTGTTATGGTTTGGATGTGAGGTGTTCCCCAAAATCGCACGTGTGAGACAGTGCAAGAAGGTTCAGGGGAGAAATGATTGGCTTGTAAGAGTTTTAATCAGTGAATTAATCCATGATAGGGATTAATGAGTGGTAACTGAAGTGGTAGGGTGTGGCTGGAGGGGGTGGGAATTGGGGTGTGGCTTTGGGTATACATTTGTATCTGGTGAGTAGAGACTCTTTCTGCCTCCTGATCACCATGTGAGATGCTTCCCTCCACCATACTTTTCCGCTATGATGTCCTGTCTCACCTGAAGCCCTGAGGAATGGAGCTGGCCTTCCATGGACTAAGACCTCTGAAACCGTGAGCCCTCAAATACACTTTCTTCCCTAAAATTGTTCTGGTCAGATCTTTTAGTCATAGCAGTGAAAAAGCTGGCACCAGGAGTGGCTGCTGGGCAGACGTCCAGGGACAGGGTTTCAAGCCTGCCAATCTTTGATCAATCTTTATGGAGGTATTGCTGCAAAAAGCAGGGGGAGAAGGTGTTTCTTCCTCTGATTCTAGTGAAGTTGTGGGTATGCAGAATGAAATCCATAAGTTACAAAGCCTCACAGGGAACGTCCACTTCCGTTTTTTGTGCTATTCCCACACAGGATGGCATCTGGGGGATCCTGCCTCTGTCCCTTGGCACACTGAACTTTCAAGCAGAAGGAATTTGGGAAGTGGCAGGGAGGACCCACCCCACTCTCCTCTTCTGCCCTGAAGCAGGCTAAAACCCTCAGGTGAGGACTGGGAAAACGGTCCTTGTCTTATCGTATTCCCCATTTACCAGCCCTGGCTCTCGGTCTTCGCCCTATCACATTTTCCCACTCTTCTTCTAACGTAGAATAAAACACGTGGGTTGAGCCATTTCTGTGTGTCTTCATTTCCTTGCTAAGGCCCCTGGGTCGGGGTCAACCCATACATTTTGCTGCTGCTGGTCCATCTTTCCCTACCAGCCTGAGGGGCGTGGAAGGAAAGGTACTTCCACAGCACGGCCTGCAAGCCAGAATCTTCTGGAGGAACAGAACATGGAGCACCCTCCTCCCCTGGGCCTCACACCTCTGAGAGTTCTCACAGCTCTCACTTAGGAAGATACTGGAATTGTCCAGAACTCTACTAATCCATTTCATTATCGAGGCTGCCGGAACAAAACGCTCTAAAAACAAACTGCTTCTCTGTTCACTGAGGTTGTTCTTTGTTCTCCAGTCTTCCTTCCTTCCTTCCACAGATGGGCTCTTTCTTCCCTGTGGCCGTGGAGTGACACAGGAGCAAGAGGGAACACCTCTATCCTTGACATGGATTTTTATACCACGGTGGGAAGAACAGGAAGTTGAGGCCAACCAGTCAAGGCCACCGTTTCTTTCCAGTGATCTTTTTCCTTTTCTGATATTTTTAACAAAATATTTTAATGGATACATTGTAATTGTATACATTTGGGGGCTACATGTAACATTTCAATACATATATACAATGTGTAATCATCAGATCAGGGTAATTGTCTTATCACCTCAGATCTTTGTTGCTTTTTTGTGTTAGGAACATTCAAAATCTTCCCTACTAGCTGTTTTGGGTTATTCAGTTGATTGCTGTTATACTACCATTTATCTATGACAGCACAGCTGTTTGCACCCCAAACCCTCAACCATTCTCTTTCCATCTGCCCTCCTCAATACCCTTCCCAGGCCTTGGTAACCATATTCTATTCTCTACTTATTTGAGACAAGCATTTTAGCTTCCTCATATAAGTGAGAACATGTGTCTAATTCCACTTAACACAATGACCTCCAATTCCATCCATGTAACTGCAAATGCCAGAATTTTCTTCTTTTACATGGTTGAATAATATTTCATTTTGTACATTCTGCATAGCAATCCATGGGTTGATGGGCACCTAGGTTGATTCCATACCTTGGCTATTTGGGGTGGTACTGCAGTGTACATGGAAGAACAGATGTCTTTGACACACAGATTTTAGTTCTTTTGGATACTGACCCCCATAGAGGGATTTGTTGGATCTTACGGTACTTATAGTACTAGTTTTCTGAGGAGTTTCCACATTTTTTTCTATAATGGCTGAGAAAATTTAGATTCCAACCCACAGTGGATAAGATTCCCAAGCTGGGCAAGGTGGTGCATGCCTGTAATCCCAGCACTTTCAGAGGCTGAGACAAGAGAGTTGTGAGTTCAAAGCCAGCCTCAGCAACAGCAAGGTGCTAAGCAACTCAGTGAGACCCTGTCTCTACATAAAACACAAAACAGGGCTGGGGATATGGCTCAGTGGCTGAGTGCCCCTGAGTTCAATCCCTGGTACCAAAAAAAATAAAAAAAGAGAGTTCCCAATTCTCCACATCTTCACTGCACACCTTTTGTCTTTTTGACAGTAGTCTTCTAGCTGAATTGAGGTGACATCTCACTGTGGTTTTGATCTGCATTTCCCTGATGATTAGTGCTGATGTTTTCTCATATGTGTTAGCCATCTGTATTTCTTCTTTTCAGAAATGTCTAAATGTCTATTTAGATCCTGTGACATTTTTAATTTTGTTTTTGCTGTTGAGTTGTTTGAGTACTTGATATATTCTGCATACCAATCCTTTGTCAGAAGAATAGCTGGAAATATTTTCTCCCATTTTTTAGATTGTCTCTTCACTCTGTTGTTTCCTTTGCTGTACAGAAGCTTTCTAATTTGATGTGATTCTATTTGCTCATTTTTGCTTTTGTTGCCTGTGCTTTGGGGGGCCATACCAAAAAGTCTGTATCCAAATCAATTTCCTGAAGTGTTTCCCGTGTTTTCAAGTTTTGGGTCTCACTCTTGTCTTTGATGTGATCTTTTTGATTCATCTTATCTATACCCCTGATCAGCAATAATCTTACTATTATCTTTGTCCTCCTAAGGAATACTGTTTTTAAGTGAAGAAAACTAAACAGATTTACAACTGTGAAGAGAATTCCTTATGAAAACGGTTCATGAAATGTAGTACGGTATCAGAGCTTCTGTGTAGCTGGATTTTTAATATCTTTGAAAATGGGTCCTGACAATTAACTGGGATTAGAATGTTCCTGAACAAAGAGTAGCTCACAGACACCTTTTAGGTTTTCAGTCTTTAAACTTGTTCTAAGTTTAAAGCTCAAACACTTGCTTATGTTAAAAGACTAAAACAAATACTTAACTAATTTAAGGAGTCGTATACCTAACCAGTAACCCTTTGTCTTTTTGAATGTCATTCATAAAAATGGTTATCACATGTTGAAACATCCACTCTCATGGTGGTAAAGATGGCTTTGATTAGTATTTGTGGAAAGTGGGCCTAATATCTCATCATGATAGATGCTGAGTTATTTTAACTTTATATTACTGCTATTCTTTTTCTCATACCTAAACAATGGCATTTACAGTTTATACACTGGGAATGAGTTCACCAAGACTGCTTATTCTCACCTGTACTGTGCTAACGAGTCTCCAGGTGAACAGCTCCATCAGGCCTAGGCAGCTGGCATCGTGCCCACCGAGTATCACAAACCAAGAAGTGATTATTTGGGGAGGCTTCATAATTATACTGTGATGAAAATCTCTACAGCCAGGAGATACACAATTTTTAAGATCTGAGAGAAAATTTAATGAAAGTGCCACAAATATATTACTGAGGATGATAGTTTGCACTTATTCTGAGGCTCTTTTCTCTGTGGATTTCAAAGTCTTGACTAATTAATTAGCCCTAATTCCCTTGTTCCCTGATGGTCAAGCTTTCAGACAGCCCTCCTGAGTCAGAGAGCCATAGGAGGGAAGCAGGTGCTGTGCTTGGGCCCTGTGACTGGTTAGTTAGCTAACGCCTGTTGGGTGTGGGTCTTTGACATTAGATGCTCAACCCAGAGTCGCGGAACCAAAGCCAAGGTCTGTATGGTCTCCTTCGGCCTGAGCATAGAAGGTGTGTTGGACACAGCCTTGCTCCTTTGTACACACACTGTCTGTGGCCACTATCATGCTGCAGCGGCACGTTGCCAATTGTGTGGACCACAGAGCTTAAAACATTTTCTTCTAATAGAAAAAAATTTGCTGGCTCCCAACCTAACCTCTATGAACTTCCTTCTCCATCTGAAAATTAAAATGCAGCAAAGGAACTTCACTAGAAGAGGTGAACTTTAAATTTGTAAAATTATGCTTATGTTTGATGATGCCTTAAGACGAGGGTGAAAAATCCTATTAAATATTTGTCCATTAGCCACTTGGCATCAGACACTATACTAACTACGGTGGGGGGGAGACTTGAGGAAAGAAGGCCTATGTGAGTAGGGGAGGGGTGAAGTGAGGTAGGGGGTGGTGAGACGGTGAAGCCCTTCAAACTTTTTCTGATGTTTTAGATGAAAATATTGGGATGAAGGCAATCTCCCAAATTTGAGGGTCCTTCTGGTCCTGCTTATACTCCTTGCACTGAAAATGGTTCAGAGAAGCATCTCATCAGCCGTAAGGTCAGTTTAGACAAACGCTCTCATACTTGGTTGGGTTAGTCTTCCTTGATCCATGCCAAAGGGCTCCAGTTATGTTCTTGGTTTATGCTTATGTATGATTGCTAGTAGAAGGCACCAAAGAAGTTCCATCTCCAGGCATCAAAGGTGTGTCACGAAATGGAGCATTTGGGCAAGGCTGCAGAGTAAGGGCTGAGCACAGGATCGTTTCTAGGGACTGAGCCATGGCCGAGTGGGAGGCTGGGCGGTTTGGGAAAAGTCCGCCGTGCAGCACGGAGGCAGAGGGCATGGATACTGGCAGTGGCAGAAGAGCCTCCGTGCTCTGCGCTGGATGAGGGGGCTCTCCCAGCAGCAGGCTCAGTGGACCGAACTTCACTGTGAAGGCCATGGAAGTCTGGAGGCCAGAGCTCCAGGGACGCTGTTGGGCTAGTGTCGCGGGACCAGGGGATTACCCTGCTCATCATGGACGGTAGTTTCCAAGTGGAATGACAGGAAAGGCCAATTTCTACTCTTAATTTCAGCCCACGAAATTTTTTGGTAGGAAATGAAAACACAGGGATTGTAACCTTGAGAAACACAGTCATCATTTCTTCACAGCTCTTTCCTGAAGGCCTCCCCCACTTTCCTCTCTGAGTCTCCATCTTCCACCCTGCATCATCTTCCTCCAGCCAGTCAGGGGTGCATTCCTGGTCCTGCCCACAGCTTCACTCCCAGGCCTCCGCTCAGTGGCTCTTCCGACGGGAATGTGTATGTTTTTACATACATAACAGGACACTTGATTTCCACAAACCATCTAGCTATTAGGCTGATTATTTTACTCTGTCTTCCCAAAATGTCACCCACCTTTGACAAGTCTGAGGAGAAACTCAGATATTGTATTGTGCGATATTTGCATGATAGATCCTAGATGACTAGGTGGCAATTTCAGAAACTGTCCTTTTCATTAAACTTATTTAATATTAGTTACTGCTTGAGGATGATTTCATTGTCTATGTGTAATAAAACTTATTTCTTACAATATAAAATTCTGTTGTAGGATGCCTTTTATCCTTAAACGACATTCTACTAATTTAATCCCAATGCAAGTTTTTTTTTTTTTAAGTTTTTTTGAGTTGTAGATGGACACAATATCTTTATTTCTTTTTATGTGGTGCTGAGGATTGAACCCAGTGCCTCACATGTGAGAGGCAAGCGCTCTACCACTGAGCCACAACTCCAGCCCCCCAATCCAAGTTTTAACAAGCTTTGTTTCGAAACAAGTGGGAAATCTCACCTAAACTTCCTTTAATCCATCCTATGCCAGCAGCTGACCGTAATACAATAAGTGTAAGACTTGGTGATATTCCCTCTTGTCATAAGCTTTCCAATTATTGAAAATTAAGTAACTCCCTATAGAGAAGAAATCATTAAATATATAGTAAATAATGAGGTTAATTAATTTAACCCTTCTAATTAGGAAACTAATTAAATCAGAAAATTAAAACTGACACAAGACATTAAGATTAGGAAGTTCCGAATTTAGATCCAACAATTGTCTCTTTCAGTTCAACCAAATTCAAAAGTGGAATCTATATTAGCTACAAAAAATAAAAATCAAGGGACTGTTTTCAACCTAAATAAATTTTCCATAGTATAAATCTTATTTTTCAAGAGTTCATCACTTTTCTTTTATTATATATGCAATTAAAACTTTTTCCTTTAAAAAATTTTAAAGAACAAATTAGGTAAGTCCAAAAAAGATGGATGGGTTTAGCTTAATCTCAGCTAGTAACTGTGTCCATGAGCAAGTCACTTAAATTCTATGGGCCTCATTTTTCTCACCCTTAGTATGTTCTAGAAAAGAAGTGAGATTGATGCCTGCCGTCTTGGAGATGGGAACATTCTCGAACAGGAGTAGCTGGCCAGAGCTTGAGCAGGGGACACTGTCAACACCTTTGTGGGTGTGGTCTAGGGTGACCAACACGTGGTGCCTTGGGATTTTTACTGATTGGCTGGTAAACCCACAGATAAAGGGTACATTTTGCCTCCTCTCTCTACAACACCAACCTGTAATTCCTGTGAACATTATTTTTTATATAAATTTCTAGTCTCTGGAGAAAGTCTCAGAGCAACTTCCAAATGAACCACCAAGTTGCAGTATGTGTTGCCACGTAGGTGGTATTTCTGAGAGCTAAGAAGGCCCCTAGGGGAAACCGCAGGGCTCTGTGCTTCTCACCTCATGCTCAGGCAACATGCTGTTGAAAGGGTACCTCGAGGAGGGGGGCAGATGTGGATTCCCAAACCCAGCATCCAAAACCTTTGGGCTGCGAGGCCTTGTACAGACACTGGCATGGCCTTCAGGAAGGAGAGCAGCCCTGGCTTTTTGGGAACCCCCAACACAGGGCTCTTTTGCTTCTGTACGTATTTCAGTACCCAGCACCCAGCACCCACGGACACCCAATCAAGGGCAGCCAATTTGATGAAGGTTATGATTACAAAGCACAAGTGGAGGCGGGTCAGGCACAATCTCTTCCCCCAAATTTGAACACCTGACTCATCCATTGTAATCACTGTAAACAAATGTGTTCATTTGGCATGTTAATGCTGTTGAATGCCTTTAATTAAATGATCACAACAATCCAGGGCCACAATCTTATTTTCATTCACTTCAAAGGCCATCAATGCAGCCGTTTTTAATCATCCTACTGACTGGCCACTTCTGCCTTGGAATACATTTTGTCATTTCCTAGGTGTGCATTTTGTATTAAGTCCTTGGACTTCCTATGCCAATGTTACACCTCAAAAAAAAAAAAAAAAAAAAAAGAAGAAGGCTCTTAGGTATCTATTTTTTTTTTTTGGTACCAGGGATTGAACTCAGAGGTACTCGACCACTGAGCCACATCCCCAGCCCTCTTTTGTGTTCTATGTAGAGACAGGGTCTCACTGAGTTGCTCAGCGCCTTGCCATTGCTGAGGCTGGCTTTGAACTCGCAATTCTCCTGTCTCAGCCTCCCTAAGTGCTGGGATTACAGGCTTGAGCCACCACGCCGCCTGACTCTCTTAGGTGTCTAAATAAGCCATCTTGTAAAAGTAGCAGCTCCTCTTGGATGCACTTCTTGGTGACAGATGCAGAACTGAGATGTATTGCTGCTCCTGCTACTTCCACACTGGACAAGCACAGCGTCCAGCCTTCCCTTAATGCCACTGACACTACTGTTGTTACATGAGCCAAGTCAGCACTCAGAGTAACCGAGTGGCCACAGGAAGAATGGAGATGCCAGTGTAACTAACCTTAGCCTTGGAAGACCCATCAGTTGGTGAAAGTATTCTGGAAATGGTTCCTGGGGGGAAATGCACTGGCAGATTAAATAGCTTGAATAATGACAGTCTGGGGTGATATACTGGGGACTCGGACATTATCCTGACTCCTATGCCTGTCTGCAGAGTGAAGTGATCTGTGCCTTTGATCACAACCCAAACCAACCAACCAGAAACACAGAACATGTGAACCACCTTCCCACAGCAGTTGGTCACTGGTCACTGTTCCTTGTCCCCAGTCACTGCTTGCCTTTCCTAGGGATGAGTTCTTGCCTGTTGTCTTTGGCCTTGGCTTGGAGACGCCTCTGCCTCTGGGTTCCTCAACTTGCCCACTCACAGCAGGGCCTGAGAAGGCTGTGTGTGAATCCTATCACTGGGAAAGTGGACCAGGGGACAGGAGTACAGTCCAGTGGCTGAATCAGGGTGGGAGGGCCATAAACCCAAACTGGCCACATGATAGGTGATGGTGCTCAGACCAGTAGGGCCTTTTGAGAACCCAGTGGAAGGTGTCTCCAAGGCTGGGGGAGGGGGGAAGCTGTCACACAGGCTTTCTGCCCACCAGTTGGGTGGCCAGCACCTCTGCACCTTCACCTGGCACCTGAGTTCAGGCAGGGACTCAGGATCATGTGCTGCTGGTACATAATTCAGAAGGTAGCTGGTGATCAAAGCTGGATGGAGGAACAGCCCTTAAAACTCAGGGAGGTGGTCCTGCCCCAAGGCATTTTCCTGATGCTCTGGTCCAGAACCTGCTGCATGCCTCACATTTCTCCCCATCTACGTGGGGCACTTATGGCAGTTATCCTGTCCGGGCTCCACGGGTGTGCTGGGAGGACAGGGGGCTCAGCTAATACTAAGAGGAAACACATCTGGAGTTGCTGTAGACGTCTAGTGCGTTCTTGGATCATCAGCCCCAGGCTGTGATTGACTTCTCTGGGGAGGGACTATGCGTAGGTACATTGAGTACAGAGTGAACTCGTTTACTTTGGTGACTAAGAAGGACTATTAGCAGATTACATCACTGCCCTCAGTTACTTGCTGTGAGTGCAGGAAGTCCCTCTCCTGCCCACTGCATCATGACTTGCAGTGCCTCCCAGAGGGAGTAATAGAGTGGCTTCCACACTGACATCAGCCCTGGCAACGTGGACAGGCAAATGGAATGTGAGCGAGCTCTGAAAGAGGCGGCATAGAGCTATCCCACCACTCCTCTGTTGCTCTCCCTCAGCTGCTAAAGCTGTGCACACCTCTGCTGAGCACCAAGGAAGACCCAGGGATAGAGCTGTGCTCCTCCTGCAGCCAACACACCATGAGTGGGAAGTGACCTTCGCAGGGAGCCACTGAAACCTGGGAGTCGCCTACTGCACAGCCTAGTGAAGCTGACAGATGACCCACCCAGGTCTAGATGACCACTGGATTTGTGTGATGCCACTAGGGTAAAAAAGGAACAGTAAGCATGTCATACAAAATAAAGAACTAAATTAACTATCTTTGCAAGAATCATCATGCAGTTCTTGGGCCCCAACAGTTACAAGTCCTGTGGTCACTCTTAGCCTATGATAGTATTATTTTTAGTATGCAGTTTGGCTTAAATCAATTCCAAACATGGTCCAATCTTTCAATTTTTTAGCTTCATCTCACTTCTACCCCTCTCATCACAGCAAAATGTGTCTTTCACTCTTCCCCTCTGGTACAAGGTGCGGGCCACCCAACTGTGGACAAAGGGAATGCTTGCATGCATACTCCTGCAGCCCAAGAGTAAAAGTTTTCAAGAATGTTCATGCAGGTCTGGTGGCTGTGCTTCAGGGATGCCCAGGTATTAGTTTCTTAGAGCTGCTGTAGCAAAGATCACACACTGGTTGGCTTGGAAAAACAGAACTTTATTCTCAGTTCTGAAGGTGAGAAATGAAGGAAATGATAGGGCCCTGCTCTCCCAAGTCTCTAGGGAAGGATCACTCGTACCCTTCTCTGTTGCTGCTTGGTGTCTTCCCTAAGTATTCAAATTTAATGCTTCTAATAAGGACAACAGTGATCCAATTTAGGGCCCATCCTAATCTGGTATAACTTATCTTGATTTTATGTGCAAAGACCTTATTTCCAAATAAGTCCACATTCGCCGGCAGGGGTAGAATCTTAGTGATTCTTTTGGGAAAACCAGTTCAACCCCCAAGAGTAAGCAGTCAATCCTACGGCCAGGCTGTCGTAAGGTTCTTAACTTCAAACAGCCAGTAAGCTATGGGATTACGATGTCTCACTGCAACGACCTCCTCTGTTGGTGGGACTCCAAGATCCTAACACACAGGACACAGTCTATGCTTTCATTATTCCCTATTTTTAACCTTAAATCATTGATGATATATTATCTAAAATGTGCAACATTTTATTCATCAATACCAGCATTCTGGCCTCCTCCTGTCTGTGACCCACCCTTTGCCCTCAAGAACTCCTCTCTGCCTACCCATTCCAGTTTCCTCAGCATGCAGGGGCCTGCCCTATGAATCTCTGCTGCATGCATGATTAATCCATCAGTGTTTGGCTCGTGTGTCCACATGTGTTAGTTTTTCCAGGACAGACAATATTTTAAAGAATCTTGTTATCCCTATGAGGTTTAATGTCCATCGTACCAGGGCCACAATAAGGACACTTGCACTCAGGATCACCTGAGGAAGTTTATGAAGGGACTACTTACAAAGGTGTAGGCAGGATGTATGGATAGGGAAGGAACCTGGGAAGAATCAAGGGGAGTTCATCACCCTCAGGTCCAAAGGGAAGTAAGGAAGGATGCCAGCATGTGGAAGCAGGGCTGTGTAGAACAGGTTCCTTTGCCAGTTCAAGGTGACCTACCAAGGAACCTGGGAGACAAACACACTAGGACCTTCCTCCTACCCCTCACTTCTCAAGTTCCTGCTGGGGGGTCCCTAGGGAGCCCATTTATATAATCTAGTTGAGTCAGCAACTAGGGTAGAGATCAGGTGAAAGATAGTTTATATCTGAGGGTGGGCAGTCAAATGGAAGATATCCAACATTGCTTACAGGCCTGTGATAAACACTGATTGCAAAAAATGCACCTCAAGGTTTGCTTTGTAAAAAGATTATGAATCTTTGTCATAAAGCAAGTAACCCCAATTCAATAAATATCTATTTCGGATTTTTAAAATGATCTTTCAGAAACTTGTTTTATTTTGTATTCGCAAATCTTATTTTGTAGAATTTTTCTTTAAAAACCAGAAACGACAGAAACTGGCAATACACCATCAATGCCATTTCTCAGACACACAGGAGGACCCAGCTCCCTTGCAGTTGAGGTTGGGATCATGAGACTAAGTTCTGGCCAATGCAAGCGGCTGGAGGTGGAAGTGTCTCATCTTTCGGGGTTTGCAGAAGTGCCCATAGTTCAGAATCACTCATCGAAATCCTCTTGACCAATGCACTCAGAGCTCAGGCACTGTGCTCAGCAATCGAATGGGAGTTCCTCATCTGAAAGCATGGGATGGTATCATATTATACAGCAAATAACCCCAAATTCAATAAATATCTATTAAGGATTTTTAAAAAATTATCTTTAATGCATTATGTATGCATTCCTATCTTGAGGTGATTGCTTCATCACAGCACAGGGGCTGCATTTTTATTTGGGAGCTTTTGGGAGCATAGAGGAGTGTGCTGGGAAGCCAAGGTTGTCCTGGACTACTTTTGGTCCCTTTAACATTTTGTCTACCTTGGTGTCTGACTTAGCATCTTTGTGGGCACTGGATAAACAAATGCTGAACTCGAACCTCTGGGCTCGCCCAACCCGAAGGCTGGGAATGAGACAGGACACAATCCCTCAATTCCCTTGAAAACATCCAAATCTTGAAGGTTTCGCCCCATGGCAGTCTGCTTACTGATGGCCCCATCTACTTCCTTTTGGTCTATAAGAGCTTGTGTAGTCGCCATTGGGAGCTGCGTCTTTCCAAGTAACTCGAATTTAGCTCAGAATAAACCAATTATTTTTATTTCCTCAAAGTAGAATTGTTATTTTCTGTCAGCAAGCCAAACAATGGAGTATCATGAATCTATTAAGTGTTACAGATCCATGTCCATCTACTGACATGGAAGGCCAAAATGCATGGGCATGATCTTTTTTTAAAAGAAGAAATACATTTATATGGGACAGAGACTGGAAGGATCTCAACAGGAACTTGGGGAAATTGTGCTTTTCAGTTTTCCTACACTGCACCGAGTTCTCTGGGTTAATTTGTTGAAACCTTCCCATAAAGGTTGCCCTTCGAGTTTCCATCTTATCCTGCTATGAAACTTTGTCCTCATAGAAGACCAAGTGTGGTGGTCTAAAAACCCAAGCTAAAAAGAGTTACTAAACATTAGTATCTAACTTCTGTGGGGGGCGCAGTCTGTGTCTAGCTGAACTGAACAGACCAAGAAACTAAGAGATTGTGGCATTTTAAAAAAGCCATTTGGAAATACTTAGTTTAATAATGGTCTCAGGTTTATCTCAGTAGGTACTATTTTAAATATTCTCAACCCTATTTTGGCTTTTCCTAAGCTCAGTCATTTAATTTTCTAAGAGAAAATGAGAACCATACCACTATATTTACTAAATTAGTATCAGCAGTAAGCAGGCTGCTTATTCACTTAAGGTTATCAAGCAAAATGATCATACTTTGAATTTACTTGGGAAAACTCAAAATACTTGTACACTAAGTTATTATATTTGGGGTCGTATATGCCTCCAAATCACAAAAGGTGCAAAGCTTCCATAAATATTACCCTAAAGTGGGTCATCTTTTAAGTGTTAGAAAAATCAGTGATAAGAATTAGCTAATCCAGAATATAAAATGGAAGCCTCCATGCGGCATTTTTCATGTTACTTTGTATTTGGGCATTCTGTATAATAGATGTGGACCCTCTCCTAAGATGATGTTTTTATAAGATTGTTTATCTTTGAAAACATTGATGTTTTTATGAAATTTATTGTTTATCAATTTGCATTCTTTGGGGCTGGGGTTATGGCTCAACGCTTGCCTCGCATACGTGAGGCACTGGGTTCGATCCTCAGCACCACATAAAATAAATAAAGATATAAAAAAATAACAGCACATAATTTTAAAAAAATTTGCATTCTTCATGACTATAAGATGTTAGTTTTTAAAAGAGTATCCATTATCCAAATGAAATTATTTCAAGTAACAATTTTATTCTTCATCCCTCGTGGGTAGTGGCTGAGACCCAGGGCGATGAATACTCTGCGTGATGATTCTGCCTCCAGGTCTTCAGAGGCTCGCAGGAAAACCCACCGTGTACACACAGGAAGGTTGACAATTTCCCCCAGGTTGATGGGATCTTAAACAGCAGACTTCCTAATCCCACTAGCGGCCTTCCTGATACCAAAACCTGACGTTGGGTAAACTGGTCCTGCTGAAGGTTACAAATTGCTTTAACCTGAACAATCCCTGGCCGAGGTCTGCTCAAGCCCTCAACTTAAAATGACACACGCCGTCTGTGTTAACCAAGTACAACGACAGGCTAAGTGCACAACTTCTCTCACACAGGCCAACACAATGGCATGCTGTGCACGTGCACCAGCGACCGTCGCAGCGACGTTCCCTTCACTCTCAACACGTTCCTGGGGCCCGGGGGCTCGGCCGCAGCGCGCCGCCTTGGAAACCGGAGACTGGCAACTCCTGGCGACCCTCCAGGCGGGCGCTGTTCAGCGTCTGTGAAGGTCTGCCAGGCTTAGCCTAGTGGCCTTGGACTGCTCGGGGGACAAACGTGCGGCGCGACGCAGCGTAACCTGCTCTCCGTTCGCTCCAGCCCATCGCTCGCGACCGCCCCGCGCAGCCGGCCGCGTGCCGTCGTCTCACCGGCTCTCTCGGGCGTGCTGCTCGCGGGCCTTCCCGCCCCGCTAGGGCCGTTCCCCAAGGGCCGCCGCGCGGGCAGTCGGCGGGACGTGCGGAGCTCCCGGGGCACACTGCCGTCCCGACCTCGCAGCGGCGGCCCGAAGCTCGGCGCGGGGTGGGTCGCCAGGGCCGCCGCCCGCGAGACCCCGCCTCCGGGTGAGGCTCCGCCCCGCGCATGCGCCACCCGCGGCCGCGCGGGGTGACGGGAGGGGCCGCGCCGCTGCCCGGACGGGCTCACTGCGGCCCCGCGGGGGGTGGCGCGCTGTCCCACGTCCCCCGGGCGCTTCACGGGACGGCGGCGGGCTCGTGCCACCGGCGTGCGAAGCGGCTGGGCCTGCGCCAGCGCCTCCGGGGCCGCGAGGCCGCGGCGAAGGTGCCTGCGGTGCGGGGCTCTGGGCCACTCGTTGGTGCTCCCCCGCGGCGGCGGGCGCGGTGGTGCGGCCCGCAGGCGCGCACGGCTCCCGCGCTTCGGGAGCTCGGCGCGGGCGGGGGTGCAGCGGGCGGGGGAGCGGGCCCCGATTCGCAGCGCCGGGCCGGGCCGGGGCCGCGCGGGCCGGGCGGTGGGCGGGGGCCGGGGGCGGGGCGGGCGCCGCCGCAGCCGTCCGCGCCGCCGCCACCATGTCGGACCGGGCGCCCGAAGTTCCCGAGGAGATGTTCCGCGAGGTCAAGTACTACGCGGTGGGCGACATCGACCCGCAGGTACCGCCCTGCGGCCCGCTGCGTCGCGGTCCGGCCGGTCTCGCTCCCTCGCGGACGCGCGCCCGGGCGCAGGAGCAGTCGCCGGTGCCGGGCCGCGCGGGAGGGCGCGCGGGGTACGCCGCCACGGTCCCGCCCGGCCCCGCCCCCGCCCCCGCCCCCGCCCGCCGCTCCTCGCACGCGCAGCGGGGCCGCGGAGCTCCGGTCAGCGCGCCTGGAGGCACCGGGCCCGGAGCCCTGCCTGCAGCTCGCGCGGGCCCCGGCGCCGCGGGGACGGCCCGCCTCGCGGGTGGCCGCGGGTCCTGCGCAGGTTGGGAGCGCTCCCTGCAGGGGCGGCCTTCCAGTTCCCCGATTTTCCTAACTGGGTGAATTGCACAGTAAACCTGGGAAATGCCCTGGTAACATCACAGTAAGCATTTAATTTTCCCACGCCTCGGGACGTTGTGGGTTTTCCTAAGCTGTTCATCTGTTTAATCACCATCCGCGGTAGGAATGCACCTTAGTTTGGACTCTCAGATCAAATGTTTAAAACATTTCCTTTCCTAAAACTGTATGGTTGTGCTGCCTTGGGTGCCACATCACAACTACAAGCTTGAAGAATGGGAATGCCCAGCGATCAGAACCCGGGGGGGGGGGGGACGGGACTGGACACTGACCTCTACCAGATAAACTTGGGTGTTGTAGAAGGAATTGTGGAAGGGTGATTGATCTTGGCCTTCCAGAGACTTGTATCTTAGTAACCAAACTCTTTTCCATTGTGACTTCAGAGTGCAGAGACTTCTAGTTTTGAGTTTAAAGAGTTAAACAGGTTCTGAACTTGGAGTGGTCAAAGTGAGTGCTTGGAACGGGGTCCCTTTTTCTTCTAGTATTGATCATTTCCCCTTTTTTCTTCCACTACCTACTGTTCTTTGCTCTACTTCCTGCTCTTCATTTCAGGACTTTGGCTCTTACAGGGGGCTTGACCCAAATGTTCCTTGAAGCCAGGAACAAGCTGAACTGCAATATGTGTTCAACTCTGAATTAAGTACTTAAACATTTCTTTGGAGAAGCTATTTAATAGTACATTTTTAAAAAAGTTAAAGCTCAATATCCGTTCTCTGAATGTTGTAAATATGGATTCAAAAAGTGCATAAGCGATGAACGTCTGTGGGCCACCCGTAGGTATTGAGGGTCAGTTAGGATCATGATGGGGAGGAACACACTTGAAAGCAGTGGAGCACAGGTTGAAAGGTGAACACGTTTCTCCACTGGGCTTATGGGAGAAGATACCAATGCAGTGTGGCCAAGTAGAGTCTTGAGATGAGCAGAAAGAAGTTGAGAGGGTGAGAGATGATTTTCATGTGGAATGTAAGTGCTAGGGAATGAAGGCATTTATGTAAATAGAGTACCTCAGGATGGTCACTGTCTAGAGAGGAGTGACAAAGATAATTCTTGTCATATAGAGATTAGTAGTGTGGGTATTGAGAAGAGGCTACTGGATTTGTTGTCCAAAAAGCTCATGAAAACAATGTTTTCAGTGGAGTTTTGGTAGAGGCACCAGGTCTGCAGGGAGTTGAAGAATGAGTAGGAGGTGAGAACTGAACACGGAATTTTTCAAGAAACGGAGCAGAGAAAGGGCCAAAGAGGGGTCTGCTGCAGGCATGAGCATTGCATGTGAGTATGGCAGGTGCAGGGGAAATGGTGTCAGAGCTGTTGGTGGCTGGTGAACTACCCTAAGAAAGGTTCCACCATAGGTCATGTTGCCTGTGGAGGCCATGTTGGTTTCATGTTTGGACACGCTCTCAGTTTGTGCATCTCCTTGACTCCCCATTCCTGGCTTTGCTGATGCTGCTCTCCTTTGATACTGTTTTTACTGGCCCCTGTCCTGAAGTGTCGCCAGCGTTTGACCTCCAGTTCATTGCCCACGCTGTGCACTGTGGGGGACCTCATTTTCAGAGCCCTGACTGCCATGTGTATAACATGCTGTAACTCTGTCTGGGGAGACCAAGTCCCTTTCTAGATGTAACTGGAAGCATCTTGCCAGGTATCATGCATGGCACCAAAGAACAGTGTGCCCCAAACTGAAGGCCATGCTGAATCTCCTTCCCTCCTGTGTTTCTGATGCATTCCTCAGGGAGTGGTGCCGACGTTCCCAGCATTTCTGTCTTGCCTTTCCCTTATACTTGCAGCCCTTCCAATCACTCTCTGGGTAATTCTCTCCTATATTCTTGCTTCCTATTGCTAATGGCATCCTTTAATTTAGTCACCTGCCTCTTCACCTGGGTTAGTACAGTCATGTCTTAACTGGACTCCTGTCTGATTACACAGCCACCCCCCACTCCCTTCTCAGGCCAATGCTCATCTTAAGATCTGAGTGTGCTGCTTCCCTGCTTGAAACCCCTCAGTGATTGAAGGACAGACAGCATAACACTTAATAAGAAACCTTTAAGGTCTGATCTGAGCTCACCTGCCTTGGAAACAGTGCCCTCCCTGGCATGTATGTTTGTCTGGCTGGCACCTGTAAATTCATAACGATTCTCCTGGGTCTCCTCCAGAAACTTTCCTAATTGTGGCACAAGTGCCCACCCTAGGCTTTGAGGTTGGAGGCCTGGGAGGAGTGTTTTACATGGCCCCATCTCAGCAGCGACTGTGGTGTCCTGTCTGGAGGACAAGCAATGCTCAGTAGCTGGCTCACAACATCTTGTGTCATTAGTTAGTGGGTCATGATTGTCTGCTTTTGATTGTCCCCAAACATTTCGTTGGCATATTAGAACACAAAACTACTAACTTTATTTAGGCTCTATAGGATGCTTTTATTAAAAGTTTCCAGTAATTAGTTATACAAATCAGGAGTACATACAGTGTTTCCATTTTAATTTGTGGTTTTGTTTTTGTTTTGCTAGGTTATTCAGCTTCTAAAGGCTGGAAAGGCCAAAGAGGTCTCTTACAATGCCCTAGCCTCTCACATAATTTCAGAGGATGGGGACAATCCTGAGGTTGGAGAGGCTCGAGAAGTCTTTGACTTACCTGTTGTAAAGGTGAGCAGAAATCTGATTTCATGTCTTTTCCTCGTGTGACTTGAAAGCAGTAAGTTGTCATTTCAATGTAGCTCTTTTCAGGGTTTGCTGAAGTTCTGCTTAAGATGGAAAGTTGCCAGGTGAGTGAAGCCCTTTACTAGCTCAGTAACCTGCCTTAGTTCTGGACCTTTCAGTTCACTTGTGATAGGGCAAGGTTCTGTGTGAGTAGTTCTAGGTCAGGCACAGTTCCTATGCTAGCACTGCATGGACACTGCCAGCCAAAGAAATTTGTCCTAGCAATTGAGTCTGTTGTCAGAAATCAGGTGGGTGTTTGCAGTGTTGTAGGAAAGTGTATTTGATTCCCAAAGCAGGCAAAGCCCGTGATGAGGGAGCCTGGAACAGGGCTGCTCTCCTTCCTTGGGGTGGCAGGTGGTCCTGATTTCCAGCTGACCCATTAGCTCTGCCATTTATCTAGTCTGACAGTGGTCATGATGACCATTAGTCATACTGTCCACCTGATGGCCATCTGGACTTCTGTTGACTTGACCTTTGGGTAGTTTATTATAAAAAATGGGGCTTTGAGCCATGCACGCCTGTAATCCCAGCACTTAGGGAGGCTGAGACAGGAGAATCATGAGTTCAGAGCCAGCCTCAGCAACGGTGAGGTGCTAAGCAACTCAGTGAGACCCTGTCTCTACATAAAACACAAAATAGGGCTGGGGATGTGGCTCAGTGGTTGAGTACCCCTGAGTTCAATCCCTGGTACCAAAAAAAAAAGTGAGGCTTTGGATAAGTTGTTCAGATTCTGTTGATCTACATACTGTGCTGTCTGCTTTAGCCAACAAGTACTTGCAATTCAATGTGTTCTTAAAATTTGTTAATTTTGGGCTGGGGTTGTGGCTTAGTGGTTGAGTGCATAGCACGTGTGAGGCACTGGGTTTGATCCTCAGCACCACATAAAAATAAAGATTGTGTCCATCTACGACAAAAAAAATTTTTTTAAAAATTTGTTAATTTCATAATGCTCAGTTTTATTTCTAATCTTATCTTTATTATGATTGTTTTAAAATAGTTCTACACTGTCATGTTTTTCCTCTGCATGCACTTAAACACTTTGCTTTAAAAAAAACAGTCAATATTGAAGTTATTGTGGTTTTAAAATGCTAGAGTTAGGAGTTAGGAAAGATAGCCGCAGAGATGCTGTCTGGTTGCTGGGAAGTGGTGACATCACCAATATCCAGGGTCTGAAACTACTCTATCTGACTAAAGACTTGACTTTGGAAAATAAACCTGAAAGTGAGTCTGTCTCAAGAAGAGGTTTTCATGAACCAGACTGTTGAACTGCTAAGTCAGAGTGACTGTGGATTTGCAGTGGTAAACACAGTGGTCATATTCGTACCAGCATGTGTGTCTTAGCATGCCCCCTTGGCCCACTCCCTTAAGACTGATGGTCAGCAGGTTTCCTAGTCAGTTCACCTGATGCCACTCTGTCCTCAGGGTCTAGGCTGTGAATCAGGCCAACCTCTTCCTTCCCTTCTGTACCTCAGTCCCCTGCAAACTTTCTCTCAGCAAGTTTGTGCTGTTGCTGTATTAAAGTGACTTTGCATATCTTAATGCAAATTTCATATGAAAAGTTAATCTTATTAACACATTTTTGGGGTCTAGGTCACTGCTGCTAGACCAGCAACAGCAGTGGTTCTTAGACCTGTCTGACCCCCAACCCCATTCTGGTGTAAATACTTGATGGCAGCTCCTTCAGTATCCAGAAATGAAATTCACATGGCCCAGGACCCAGGACCTCTGCAGTGCTCAATTGACTTCTGCAGTTACCATCATCTGCCAGTGCCATGTGCCATGTAACTCAGTAATAGAGCCGTGCACAGCGTGCATGGGCCCCATGTGTAGTCCCAGCACCAAAGCCATACATACAAAATGCATGGACGGCGACGTAAAGGAGAAGTCAAAGGAGAATGAATAACAAGTGTGCATGTCAGTGTGTGAACGCTGTGCACAGCTGTGGGCGGAGATGCGGTGCAGCTGTCAAGGGTGCTGCCTACAGGGTCACTGCATGTGACTTCCGCCCATGCATAAAGAGCTTCCTAGCCTGCAAGCCGAATTGCCAGCTGTGAGATGACATTTCAGAATGGCAGTCAGTCCTTGGTGAAGTTGCAGGCTAAACTGTGCAGTCTGCTTCCATTTCATACAGTAGTTGTGTTCCTGGGAAAGTCAGTAGATGATGAGGTTGCATGCAGTACCCAGGACCTCTGCAGTGCTCAGTTGACTTCTGCAGTTACCATCATCTGCCAGTGCCATGTGCCATGTGCCTACTCCACGTCTGCCCATTGGCCATAGTCCTTTAAGATGAATGCTCTTCCATCTGTACCTGGTTAGCCTTCCAGCCCACTGTACCCTGTGGCAGCACCTGCATTGTCCAGGGACCATCATCATATTGCATTGTACCCTGAAAGGGCTTTTCAGGGTAGGTCCAGCAGTTTGTGCCCTCCAGGGCAGTTGTGGTAGATCTCACATTCCTAGTCTGAACCAGGTCTGTCGTAGTGGATTCTGCTCCTGATGGTTGAGTCTGAGTTCAGCTGCCAAAAATAGGCTTGGCTCCTAAAGGGCATACCCTTGACCTTTACCTGGATGCTCAGTTAGACAGTGCACTGTACAAATATAGCATCCTTGTGCACAATAACAGTTTATCCATCAATTATTGAATTTTATAGATATTTAAAGTTCAATAATTTAGGCACAAGAACTTTTGTTTTGTTTTTTGGTACTGGAGATTGAGCTTAGGGGTATTTGACCACTGAGCCACATCCCCAGCCCTGTTTTGTGTTTTATGTAGAGACAGGGTCTCACTGAGTTGCTTAGCGCCTCGCCAATGCTGAGGCTGGCTTTGAACTCGCGATTCTCCTGTCTCAGCCTCCCTAAGTGCTGGGGTTACAGGCTTGCGCCACCGCACCCGGCTGGCATAAGAACTTTTTAAATGATTTTTTAAATAGCAACATTTTTCTCAGTGGTCTTGAAACATCACTGGAAATGTTGATAATTGACTTGTAGTGAACTTATTTTTATATATTGTTATTTGCCCCTGGGATAAATTGCTCCTTATTATTTTGCTTTTATAGTTCTCCATTTCTGCTGTAGCATAGTGTCCTGCTTTTTAACTTTGCATTATTCTATCTAGATATACTGGACTGTGGGCCCCAGGTGGTTCTCCTCTGCCTTGAGTAGACTTCATGCTAGGTATACCAGCAGTCTTCAAACTGAGAAAGCTTGCCCTGTTCCTGGGGGGCATTGCAGAGTGTGTGATGCAGGGATGGGCATAAGTGTATGTTTCCACACACGCCCTTCCTGTTGCTGCCTAGAGCACACCTGTGGTCACAGAGCTCCTCTTCCCTCCGCAGGAAGGATCTCCCTTCACTGATCCTAACTTTCACATAGTGCATTGTTCCAGGCTCTGGAAACCTTCCTGGACACCAGACAAGGGCAGCTGGCAATGTGGGTCCAGGGAACCCTCCTGTGGGGCTCAGTTATGACTCCAAGGGCTTCTTGTGTTTTTGCTGAGAATGAAGCATGCTACAGAAAGGTGTTTTGAATGCAGGCTGTTGATGCCAGCCCAGCAGTTGACTTCAGCTGGACTTCCTTAGGATGATCAAGGTAGAAGATTTTTTTTTAGATAAAGGACATGGATAAAAACATCAAGGGCTTTCTTTCCGATGTGGTGCATTTTATCCAATAAGTTAAGACTTTTAGTGAAATTACCAAATCATTATGAAATAATTATTGCAAGTACAACCAATCTTTATTTTATAAAGTATTCAATATTTTTGTCCTCTCACAGAAAATAGGCTTAAACTTGTGTTGAAGAATTGTAGATGTCCCTTTAAAAAATGCTATGGGGGCTCTCTATTGTTGAAACTCATTAAGGTGTACTTGATAAAAGTAGTTTGAAGAGCTAGGCATGGTGGCACAGACTTGTAGTCACAGCTGCCTGGGAGGCTGAGGCAAGAGGAACGCAAGTTCAAGGCCTGCCTGGGCAACTAAGAGCGATCCCTGTCTCAAAATAGAAAGAATAAAGGCCTTGGAACGTAGCTCAGTGGTAGAGCATGCCTGTGTTCACTCCCCAGTGTCAAAAACAAAGTAGTTTAAAGATCATTAGCTTGAAATACAGGTTGAATGAATGAGGCAGACACTGCTTTTTTCTTGTTCGTCATTATATCCTCAGTGCCTTGCACCATCTCAGCACAAAATTGATTCGAAGTAAATATTTGATGACTACACTGATGGATGAATAATGAGTCTACAAGTATGTTCCAGTCAGCTGAAGTTTCTGGAAGTCATCTGCCTAAATGGGGGCATTAGTATATTTATAGCTTGTAATTGTTTAAAATAGAGCTATGAGAATAATGATTAGTATAATTTTAAAAATTAAATATAGAAATATGAGATAATTTTCCAAGAATGTAAAATGCCTGAAAGGGTAGTAATTCATTTGTTTTATGATTAGTGTCTGCTTTGGAATTCATAAAATTACCGTGCAGTTAGAAATAATTTTTATGATTTACAAACATTATATCTTCGTGGCTTTACTTAAAAAATAAAAATATTGTGAATTTGGACTTGATTGAGCCCAAATTCAAGAAGGGGTGTATGAGGACCTGTCAGTACCCTGGATGAGGCCGAGGTAGTGAGTGGGGTGGGTAGCAATCCTGTCTCTCTGGTTCTAAAGTCTGTTCTTAAGTTCGGACCTAAAATTTAAATGTCTATCCATCATACTTTTAAAAAATATGGTGGTGCTTCATTCTGATTTTGGGTTTGGGTTTGGTTATAATCTATGTGAGGTTGCTCAGTCACTTTTTTTTTTTTAAATGTTTATTTTTTTAGTTGTAGGTGACAGAATATCTTTATTTTATTTTTATGTGGTGCTGAGGATCGAACCCAGTGCCTTATGCGTGCTAGGCAAGCACGCTACCACTGCGCTATAATCCCAGCCCCGCTCAGTCACTTTTTTAAAGTTATTTCTGGATGTTTTATAATCGGTCATACTAGTCTTTTAATTTCTAGTGAAATGATATCATCTTGATCACATATTGAAAACAGTTTTTGATTCAATCTTTTCTTTTTCAGCCTTCTTGGGTGATCCTGTCCGTGCAGTGTGGAGCTCTTCTGCCGTATCCTTTTTGGGGTGGGGTGGGAAAGGATCACTCTGGGTTTAAGACTGAAACGACAATCACTGAGTGAAGACTGGACTTATTACTTGAGGCCAGCTGTTTTGTCTGAACTCTAGTCCATCCTGTATCAAATGTTCTGTGCTTGATCCTTGTCATTATTCGTGTCAAATGGGGACCAGCTGTGGCACGCAGCTCTTGGTAGGACCAGGAAGCAGGAGTTCTAGTTCTTTCAGACTTCTATGGAGCCTGGGCTGGGTATTTCTAGAATCCCAAGGCTATGTGAACCAAGTCATGGGTTATTCAGAGGCTTGGGACAACAGCGGGAGGGGCAGATTCTGGTTTTAAAGCGTGTGTTGTTGGTCTTTCTAATCATGTCGACGGGTTGTTAATTCCTGCACCCGTTCAGCACCTGCTGTACATTGGCTGCTGAGAGTAGAGTGGGCTGAGGCCTCCCTCTGCCTTGCTGTGCCTTGCATGTGCGTGTTCCAGTGCAGCAGTACTTGTGTGCACCTGCCCCGGGCACTGTCGGGTGTCAGGAATGGGGCATCCGCTTGCCTGCTGTTTCCTCCCATGCCTGGTGGCTTCTGTTTCATTCTCAAAGCAGGAAATTTCCTTGGAGACTGGCTCTAAGCAGAGCCTGACTAGAAATCACTTCTTTTGAGAAGGCCTGATCTCAAACAGGTAGTGTTGAGATTGGGCCCGGGCAGGAGATTGTCATCCACCCTGTTTTACTTTGCAGCTGTGCCAGGGAGTTCCTTTGAGTGCACTTGTTACCTAGTAAATCAGAGCACAGAGAAGGTATCAGACAATGAGGCAGTTAGAGAGGGCCAGAAATAAATGGAAAATATCTCTTTAAAAGCAGTTCTTCTAAGATTTTTCACCCATGGTCTAGAGTTGAAAATCATTTTTTTCCCCCTTTTTTCTCTTTTTTGGGTGTGTATGTGTATTTTATTTTGTTTTGGTTTTCTTTTAAAGCACAGGTTAAAAAAGACAAAGAACGGCCAGCCGCCCGGGGCGGGAGATTTTGAAGGTCAGCCAGTTTCCCTGTTGGGGATTGTTTACTCTGCACACCAGACTCCCTTGAGTCTGTGGATGCCCTCCACACCTTACTTGGGCTCTTGTCTGTCCTTAAGAAGCCTGAAGGACTAGAGAAGGGACCTTGGACTCTGGTTGACAGTGCACTCTGAGATTCCTTAGCATTTCCCCTTTTAAATGTTTATTTTTTAGTTGTAGGTGGGCAGAATATCTTTATTTTTTATTTTTATGTGGTGCTGAGGATCGAACCCAGTGCCTCATGCGTGCTAGGCGGGCACGCTACCACTGCGCCACAACCCCAGCCCCTCCCCAGTCTTTGGAAGTAGAAAATCCCTGAGTTGAGGCCAGCAGTTGACATGGATGGTGGGTGGTAGGGCTGACAGCGTCCCTGGATGCTGCAGGTCTGCGACAGTCAGGAAAGGCTTGGGCGCTGAGATGTGCCCATGAAGGAGATATCAGAAGAGCAGTGCAGTTTTGAGTCTTTGCTCTTGATTCACCACTCTCAATAAGTATGCTTGGCTCCTGTGGAGAAGAAGTAACTCCATTAGCCCGTTTTGAATTCTGGACACTTCCGTGTTCAGAGAGAGGCCTGTTTGCTTCAAGTATCTGTAAAGTACAAACTCGTAGAGTCACATGTACCTTATGTGTAGCCCTGATCTCAGGGTTGGGTGAATAGTTAACGCTCAGTAGTTAAGTTAAAGGAAGTTTAAAATCAGCTTTAGAACTAGAAAAGGTCTGGGGAATTTTGGAGTTCTCCTGAGAAAGGGAACTCTGCTGTCTTGCCAGAATTCACAGAGATGGTGGTGATAAAGTGCAGGCTCTCCTAGGAAGGAGATTTCTACCATGTAGTGGGAACATTCACATCAGGTTTTTATTCCAGAAGAGATTTTAAGGCAGTTTTACTCTGCTTTTGAAATAATTGCAATGCTGTGTGTGTATTATATGTATATATATGTGTTTACTTGTGTATATGTAGTTAACTAGCCAGTGGAGGTCAAAGTGTTTTCCCCTATAAATGTGTTGTGCCCTTTTTATTTATGATGTAAGTGGAGAGATTGGAGTTTAAAATGTACTATACTGGACATGGCTCACTTCCTTGTGTTTCACCTACTTGTACTTATTCCAGTCTGCTCTGCATTCTCCTGTGGTCATCTCAGGCCTGTCTCTTCTGAGTGGGGTGAATGGAGGGAGGAGGCGGGCAAACAGAGTGGGCAGTGCGGATGCCTGCTAGGGAGACCCAGGCTGCACTCTTCCTACTTCATTGGAATCTTAATAACTATACAACAGAGTGAATGGTTTTTCTCCAGAGTCGTGTCAGATTTTTTTTGGAATCACTGCCTGCCTTTCTCAGGTAAGCTTGGTTACAGTTAGTCTTATGTGATTTACATATGACAGTTCTGACTGCTTATACAATTAGATTTACAACTTGTTAACCAGTTTTAGAGAACCCTTGTACTAAACTAACTGTATGTCAATATAAATTTCTGATACACTTAAATGATTTAAATATCTTATCTTCTTTTAAGATTTAAAATTTTTAAAATTGAGTAGAATTTTCTTTCTAGTTTAAAGAAATTGCAAATATTTAAAACTTGACTATGAAAAAATATTTAAAATGAAATTAAAAGATGACAAGGAAAATTCAGTAAGGACTGTAGTTGAATTTAAATAGTCTGAATTTTCATATACAATAAGAAAAAAATAATGAAGATTTAGCAGATGAGTCGGAGACGGAGACGGGACTATGCAATTTAGAGAAGAGTTACAAGTAATAATAATATACGTGATACAGTTTCTAATTAAAGACATGAACATTTTCATAGCAGTGAGGTAAGAATTTCTGCTTATGGGGTTTGTGACAGTGTGCGAGGACAGGTTCTGTGGCTCACCGCTGGCAGGGTGTAGACCCCAGTGACTGTCTGGGGAAGTCTGGGTGTCCCAAGCTTGGAGCTTCGTTCCCTTTTCCTCTGCTCTTTTTCCTTTAGCAGCCTGGAGGTCTGGACAGGTCATGCATAAAGATGTTCACAGCTTATTTATAAGAAATGGGGAACGCTCAGATCACTCTTTGGAAATGATTAAGAAACCTACTATATAGTACTTACACAGTAGTTTAGATTAGCAATATTTTGAATCATATCTTATGCAAACATTAGAAGATACGGAAAATTTTTTAAGTGGGGAAAAAAGCAGATAACAGATATTTACAGTATTACACCAACCAAGTAAAATTGAGAAGAAATGTCTGGAAGGAGAGATGAAAACGTTCTTAGTGGTTAATTCTGGATAGCAAGAGGATTAGATATTTATGCTTCTTTATTGTAGTTTGTCCTCCTAATTTCTGGCTGTGAAAAACCTTAAACTGTAATAAAAGCTATTGCTAAAAAAAAATCAAGTTGGTATTACTTAAACTCATTTTACAATGACATGGAACAGTTTGTTTAGAATTAATGGTCGTCAGCCCAGAGAAGGTGCTGAGGAAGTCCTCCCGTGTCACTTACCTGGCACCTGCTGGCCACTTGGTGCTCTTGGGTGATACTCTAAGGGGCATCTGTTGCTCCCTTTCCGCATACACTCTAGGAGGGGCAAATCAGGAATGCCTAAGGGAGGGACAGGAGTCTGACTGCAGTCTCCCTCCATGTGCCTTGGTGATGGAGGTCAGGGAGCCAGGTAGCGGTGGCTTGTTGGTCAGCTCCCCTCACAGGAGAGATGTTACCAGTTTGAATCTGTTCCCTTCTTTGCCCAAGCAATGGATAAGTAAATTTAACTGGTTAATATGTTGTTATTTCTGTCTCTTATAAATTCTGGAGTTCTTTAACATTGCAAAATTCTCTCCTTTTTTGCTGCACTGATTTGACGCAGGTCCTTAAAAGAGCAAAATTGCCTTTTTTTTCCTCCTCTGTACAGGAATTTGTATTTTTCAGTGTTTTTTCATAACCAGTGTAAATACACATACTTACATGCTAATGATCTTTAAAGTTGACTAAAATGAAACCTTTTAATGCTGGGTGCCGTGATTATATGTTATTTTCATTGTTTTCCTAATACTTTCTCTGTATGTTCCAAATTTATAATCCGCATGTTAGAAAAAAATAAGAACAAAAACATTTTATAAATATTTACGCATGAACACAGTGTATTTTGGCTACATTGTATACTTTTCATTTGGTTATACTTGCATCATTGAATTTCTGGGTTCAGAGCCTCAGAGCCTCAGAGCCTCAGAGCACACCCTCCAGGAAGTGTTTGATTCTGTGGAAAAGCGAGCTGGGAAGTAGACCATGCTGGCTTGGGATGGGGCAGGGAACCTCTGCACCTTTTTCAGAGTTGGAGGTCAGTGATATGGGGTTCAGCAGAGTAGATGTGGGGAAATAAGAAGACCAAAAGCCTGTGACTATAAGATGATTACAGTGTTCTAAATTAGGTGTTGAGATACTATTAAATATTAACTGAGTCTAGCACTACAGAACATTCTTAGTCTGGTAACCTGTAATGTTATATAGCACACATAAGTGGGGTTACAATTTACATGACACATTCCTATGGTGTGCTAGATGAGGTGGCACAGTGTGAGTGCATGCGTTTAGGAAGGAGTGTGTCAGCAGTCCTTGACAGGAAGTGTGATCTGGACAGAACTGGAGTGGGGGGAGAAGGCATTCCAAGTAGAGCTAGATCAAAGGAGAAAGCAGCCTGTGCTGGAGGCCAGCTAGGAGGAGGCGGCAGCGGTCCGAACAAGTGGCTGTGTGTTTGGTGTAGAGGGAGTATGTGGTTGGGCAGGCAGGTGAGTAGAGACTATGGAGAGCCTCAAACCTCAGGTGTGTGAATTTGGAATTGGTAACAAAACTGGTAGGATGCTTTTTTTTTTTTTTTTAAATATTTTTTTTAGTTGTAGATGGACACAATGTCTTTATTTTATTGCTTTGTATGTGGTGCTGAGGATCGAACCCAGGGCCTCATGCATGCGAGGCAAGCGCTCTATCACTGAGCTACAATCCCAGCCCCGGTAGGATGCTTTTTATTTTATTTTTCTTATATGCTTAATTTTGGATTATAAATGTTTACATTAGAAAATTTGCCAAAACAAAAAACCCCCAAATTAAAATCATCTATTATCAAAAAACAACCCCCCCAAATTAAAACCATCTATTATCAGTATCAGCTGGGCGCAGTGGCGCTTGCCTATAATCCCAGTTGTTCCAGAGGCTGAGACAGGAGGATCCTGAGTTCAAAGCCAGCCTCAGCAATGGTGAGATGCTAAGCAACTCAGTGAGACCGTGTCTCTAAATAAAATACAGAATAGGGCTGGGGATGTGGCTCAGTGGTCCAGTGCTCCTGAGTTCAATCCCTGGTGCCAAAAGGGGAAAAAAATCATTTGTCATCATTGTAGGTGAACCTGGTCTGAGAGCTGTATGACATAGAGGTCCGAGTAAAGATTAGGTTTGACTGGATAGAAAGTCTTTCAGACTTAAGACAAAGATTTGGATGTTGATTAGCACATGCAACATGGAACCTAGCAATAGAGGGGCCTAGGCAGGTCCCAGTGAGTTGGGAATCCTGTGGGTCAAAGACAGAAGCTAGGCCCTAAGATGGGATCTGTGAGCTCTGCCCATAGTTTTCAGATGAAAGAGAGGGAGCTTGGCAAGGTCTTTGGCACTCTGTACCCTTTCAGCTTACGATGGGATTCTGGCGGATTCCTTCCACAGAAATCAGGAGCCAGAACTCTGCTGTGGTTTCGGATAAGGCCCATCGCTGATGGAAGAGAGGGGCCTGATATGTGAGAGAAGATAGTGATGTTGGTTTGAAAGGTGGAGTTTGGGGGGGGAAATGAGCTCTCCAAACCTAGGAACCTGGAGATGGTGTGGCATGAAGGGAATTCCCACTGTGTAGTGCAGAGAGGAGCAGATGCCCAGGGTAGAACCTCTGTACCATGCACAGGGAGGAGGTTTTCTCATAGAAAGAACTTGGAAAATGAATGAAGACGACTTTGGAGGAATAAGATTGTTTTTAGAAATCAAGAATGAAGTCAGACTTAATCATTTTTATTGCCAGAAAATAGCAGAAAATGTGCCAGGTGAGGATTTAGAGCATGGATTTGAGGCAGACAGTTACACATGGCTTTGTGTGTTCTTCAGTCCTGTTTGTGGCACGGGAGAGTGACGCAGGGCATATTGGTTGGCTCCTTCAGCGCCACTCAGCTCGGGCCCTGATGGATCTTGGGTTCCAGGCTGATGGACACCAGCATAGTCAGCGAAGGCTCAGAGCTGGGCATCCCATGCAGGAATGGCGAGGTCAGGCAGCTGTGGCCAGGACTGAATGTCTGATCCTGAGAGGTGGGCAAGAGGGGGCCCTCTTACGGCCAGCTGGGCAGAGCTTTGCTCACAGGTTTCAGATGAAAGACAGAGAGGGGAGCTTAGCAGGGTCTTTGGTATTCTGAACCCTTCCAGCAAATTCATTAGGTGAGAAGTCAGAATTCAGAATCAGTCTGATCTTTGTAGATCCCTCCCTGTACTTACCATAGTTTGTCACTACTGTGCTGAACTGAAATTCCTAGTATATCATGAGGTGAATAAAAACTCTGTAAAGGTGGTTTAAGTAGGCACGGGGAAGACTTTGATCATATTTACGTGAAGAAACCCTGGAGATTTTATTTTAAGAAAAGTACACTGGGAGCACTAATATTTTGTGGTTGCTAAAAAATGTTAATGTGGTCCTAAGATACATAAGCAGACATGTACAGTGAAGGCCTGGGCCCAGCATGCCCTTAAAGAGGGCCTCCTTTGCAGCGTGTAGAGAGCAGAGGGACACACCTTAACCGCAGGCTAGATGGGGCCAGACTCACCAACAAGTGCACAGAAACACGGTGGGCACCAGCTATAGAAGTAGCAGGAGGGGGCGATTACGATGGTCAGTCTGCACCAGCTGGAGACCACCAAGGGATCTGCATCTTCTCGGTGCCCCAGAACACCATGCATACATAGGCACACACCAGGCAGGACCCACCTTACCAAAGGACTGTTTGGCGCTTCTCAGTGACCTTCTGTCTTTTCCCGTCAGGGTGTTGATACAAGCTGGAGCTCTTTGTTGGAGTCTTGCAGAGCTCTTCCAGGGAGAGGTAGGGAAGGGAGCTTGTGCTGCCAGCAGAAGTTGGGAAGCACAGAGATCATCTGCCTTCTTCTGAGCCGGTATTGATTGCAGGCTGAGGCCTCTGTTGTAATTGTGGGGTAGGTTTCAGGGAATAGGTCCCGAGTCAAATGGAGAGCCTGGCCAGGTCATAACTTGAATCTGGAAGTCTTAAAATCAAAGTCCTTTGCTTTCTGTATTTCAGTATTTCTTGACTGCCTATCCATGTGCCTTGCACTGTACTAGGTTCACAGATATGTAGGACATAATCTTCAGGAAGACCTTAGTCTTTAGTAAGTAGTGTTGTGGCCCATCTCTGAGACTGTCTTTTAGGGGGTGGTGAAACCTGAAGTAGAACAGGGGGTGCTTTTGATTGGCTGTAGGGAAGCATTTATTCCTGGGGAACAGATGAAGTTCTGGTCCTCTGCCCCTTGATGCTTAGAGCAGGGTAGTGGTAGAGGACAAAACTGCAGACCCTTGGAGAGTGTGGGGAGTGTTCAGATTTCTGCATAGCTTGCTGGGGTGCAGTAGAGTGATATCTGAGCTGGATCTTAGAGGAGGAGGAGCCAGGGGGTGGGGAGGGCCTGGGCACAGGGAAGGCTTCCATGTTTGAGGATGTTATTTAAATGCAGTTGGCATTTAAGGTACGTGTGGGAGTGGCACTACCTGGCAAAAGCCAGACAGACCACAGGGGCCTCGACACCATGCTGGAGTACTCGGGCGTTAGCTGAGCACATCTAGGAGGCAGCAGAGCCTTAGAGCCAGCGGGAGGCAGCTGTTTGAGGAAATGGCTTTTAAAAAAGAAGATCGCTTTTCCCTAGTTAGAAATTAGTGCTTTTGAAAATTTGGAAAATACAGAAAAGTATAAAGATGAAAATAAAACTGTCCCCTGTCACCACTAGGTAACTGTCCTTGATATTTTGGTGTGGAAAGAGCATTCCTAATTGTGCTGTGCAGAGGCATGAAGTGAGTTGGTGTGGACATTGCAAGTTACTTAATCCAGACATGCATTGATGGAGAGCCTGGGTCATGGAAGTTTCTAGGCTGACGGGAGCTGGTGTTGGAGCCACTTTGGGCACTCCAGCTCTCCTCCGTCCCTCCCTGTCGTGTTCCTTCCACAGCAGTGCAGGGCACCCTGGTGAGGGGCACGTCTGGAGTGCAGGCCACACGCCATCCACACCTGGCTGGAGCTGCAGCTGCAGTGAGTACAGCTAATGCCTCACCAGCATGGCCAGGCTTGCTGATGAAGACAGACATAGGTTAGGCTTCGAATTTCATCTTAGTAGAGAGTACATGATGATTCATTAGACTAGTTTGTCCTGTCCTATAGTTAAATCTTACCCCTAAATGCTGCAGGAAGTAAAGGTTTCTATGAAAGTCTCTCCCAAAAGTAACCTGGTCTCCTCTTCTGAAATGTGACATTGAATTACTTGATTAAAGAGATAGAAAGGAATGACTTTAGGAAGTGAATGTGTTTTTGTTATGCACAGAGTAGTGTGGAATACAAAATAACTTCCAGAAATAATTATAAATGGATGAGGTGGGTGTAGAATACTAGATTAGTGGCAGGCTGCGCATCGGCAATTAAAAACAAATTAATGTGCTGTTGATTAGTATTTTTAAAAAAATCAACTTGAGACAAACTCAGGAATCTTCAATACCCATAATCTTCAATTTATAATAAATTCACCTCCCCCAAATTTACATGTTTATATGACTATCTTAGGATTAGTGCCCATACCATTTTTCTCTTAAATGTTTCTTTCACTTTTCAGACTCTAAAAATTTATATTTTTAGAAATTGCTTTTGGCTTTCCCAGAAGTAACTGCCCTTTGAGGAGCACTCCAGAACAGTGGCGCATACGTGGAGTTGGACCTGTGCTCAGCAGACGGAGGTTTTCAAAGCCACCTTTTGCAGTTGGCACAGGACAGCTTGGCTGCTTTCCTCACCTTCACCAGGGGTGGCAGTGCTCAGGGTCAGGATATGTGGAGATCACTTGGCACAGTTCCTGGCACATAGTAGGCAGGCAAGGAATGGTAGTTGTCCTCCCTGTCACGGCGAAGGCCTGTTCACAGCACAGTCGTTGTGCCCAAGTCTGTCATTCCTGTGACTTCTCTAATGTTTGCCTTATTTCTTTTTTGTGCTAAATGATATTTATGTTTTCCCTGAGCTTATAACTACTGTACTTTAACCTTTTTATTTTTTCCATTCATAATTAGTATTTGTTATTCATTAGTTTTAAGGAGTTCTTGTAAATGTGGTTTTGATATTGAAATTGTATTTAAACATTTTCAAATGAGACAAGTAGAAGTTGGAGTGCTGGACTAGTTCTCCCCCATCATTTTGTTATAGACTGAGATCTTCCATCTTGGTTTTGGAACGTGGAAGTAAATATATTTTATTGATTTGGTGACAAGGCAAAAAATGACTTAAATCCATAGAACTGTTATGATAGGAATAAAGTTAAGTGCTTTTCTTTTTTTCCATTCATATCCTTAGGTTAAGTTTCATTTAATAAAACAGAAAAGTAGATAAAATTGTTATGGCAGCACACATTCTAATAAAGTAAAAATATGAGCATAATTGGATTGAATGTCTGGTAAAAAAAGCCTCATTTCTAACTTTGCCAGGTGTCATCTGAAGACAGAAGCACCCTGTGGGCTTTGCTTACGTTCCATGGGGGGAGCTGCCAGCTGAACCTCAATAAGAAATGCACACACTTGGTTGTGCCAGAGCCAAAGGGGGTAAGTGTTTCCTGTGCATTGTCCTTCTGTGTCATTTGAGTACTTGCAGTATCCACATGTCTTTTTGGAACTTCTTTAACATTACTGCATACCATTCACAAAAGCTGATTTTATTGGCTTACATTTTTCACATCCAGATTCATTTCACAGAAGATCTGAGCCAAATATGACTTTTAGTTACAAAGGAATTTGGGTTTATTTTATACAACACTTTTATTTTATTTATTGATTTTATGTGGTGCTGAGGATGGAACCCAGGGCCTCACACATGCTAGGCAGGGGCTCTGCCACTGAGCCACAACTGTAGCCCCTGAGGATTTATTTTATTTTATTTTATTTATGTTTTTGGTACTGGGGATTGAACTCAGGGGCACTTGACCACTGAGCCACATCCCTATCCCTATTTTGTGTTTTATTTAGAGACAGGGTCTCACTGAGTTGCTTAGCACTTCACTTTTGCCGAGGTTGGCTTTGAACTTGTGATCCTCCTGCCTCCGCCTCTCAAGCCACTGGGATTACAGGGGTGCGCCACTGTGCCCAGTGGTGCTGGGGATTTAAATCCAAGGGCTAGGCATGCTAGTCATGCACTGAAGCACTGGCTGGCAGGGAGATGTGGGGTCTTGGATCCCTGGGCCTCCTCAGAAATGCAGGCTGCCCATCCTTTTCCAGACTCACTCAGTCCCAGAGTCAGTGCTTGAACAAGCACTAGGGGTGCTGAGGTGAGCCACTGCCCTGGAAAGCCGTTTCTCTCCCCAGGTTCCGTGTGGCGTTGAGTTGAGGTTGGTGAGGTTGTGGTTTCCTAGTCTTCTGGCTGGTTAACTCCTCCACACATCAGTCACCGGCTCCTCGTTCTTAAATTGCTTTCAATCTGAATTGACACTGTTGTCATATTATTTCATCTGTGTGCGCAGAGTCCTCAGTGTAGAAAGGAACCTGCCTCGTGTGGCAGAGGGCTGCGGTGAGGCCCGTGTCCTGCCGAGCACCCCGGCCGCAGAATCTGAAAGCGAGCCCAGGAGTCGTAGGTGTGTGCTGTGCGTCATGCCAAGAGTCATGCCAGCTTCCTGACGCAGGTGGCCTTGAGCTGGCGAGGTTATTTGGAGCTCAGCATTATTAGTAAACCTCTAACCAAGAAGAAACGCTCTCTGAAACCCAGGGTGGGATTCTTAAGGTTTACTTAAGTCAAATTTCACATTTTGTGTAATACTCTGATAATGTGCTTTAAGTAATTATTGTAGATGTTCTCTTTGTATCAATATTGATGTCCAGCTACAAAAAAAAAAATCACTTGATTTTACATAGTTTGAAGGAGAAATGAACTCTTCGTAACTTCTGTAACTGAATGAATGTTTCTGAGGAGTTAGTTATAATGAAGAGTAGGTTTGTCAAAGCTGTTTGAAATTTGGCTGTTAATTCCAGAGCCCTAACTCACTTGTTTTTCCCTCCCAAATGTTTTTGGAACCCTAACTCACTTGTTTTTCCCTCCAAAATGTTTTGAAAATTTTTGAAAATGTATTGTTGTAAATCCTTGAGTTTAACTCCTTGAGTTTCCAGATGTAATACATATTTTTAATTAATAATTTTTATTTATTTTTTGCAGTGTTGGGAATTGAACCCAAGACCTAGTACATGCTAGGCAAACATTCTATCACTGAATTACACCCCAGCCCTGGATGTAATGTATATTTTAAAGTACTTACTAATTTTTTTTAAGTGTAACTAAAAGTGAAAATTTTTTAAAAAGTTTTTATGTGGAGGAAAGCCATATCTAAGATTTTGTGTGTGTGTGTGTGTGTGTAGTATGAGGTTTTATTCATCTCAGCAAAGAGGCTCTTTAAACAGATCTTTTTATTTCACTACAGTGTGCTTGTGAATGAAACAACAAATGTGCTACCGTAATTATTTTTAGAGAAAGCAAATACTCTGTATTTTAAAGGATTGATAATACCTCAGATATTACATGTACACATGCACTATGCATGTATCCAGGGATTATCTTATTAAAGTCTGTAATGAATTGTAATATTGTTTCATGCAATTTATTTACTCTTCATCCTTGATTTTTATCTGCAAATGGGAAAAGAAAGGCAAGTCTTTTTTACCTTTCCAATTTTAATCTCCAAGTTTTAAAAGAACTGATATGGGGAAAAGGAGCTATTATTTTAGTGCTTACTGCATTTCCTCTGCAGTGGAAAAGGTTGTTAAAAGCAGGTTTTATGTCTGCCAATAGTAATAAAAATAACAATAATTAGCAGTAATGCTCACAGCATATCAGGCGGATGTTCTTTAGTCACCATGAGAGAAATAGACACAGGCACCAGCTACCCCTCTCTGTAACAGCCCTTTTGTACAGATTTTACTGTGCCAAAATAGTTTCAAGAAACCATAATGCCCATAAATACAACAAAGAAACAAAGAGAAAGCAGTTTGTTTTAGTCATCTTTTTCACTGTTGTGACCAAAACACCTGACAAGAATAGTTTTAGAGGCGAAAAATTTATTTGGTGCTCACAGTTTCAGAGGTCTCAATCCCTAGACAGCCAGCTCCATTCCTCTGGACCGAATGTGAGGCAGGACCTCATGGGAGGAGAGTGTGGCGAAGTCAAGCAGGTCAGGACATGGTGACCAGGAAGCAAAGAGAGAGAGCTCTGATCAGGGACAAATATAAATCCCAAAGGCATTCCCTCAGTGATCCGCCTCCTCCAGCCATACCCTACAATCACTGCCCAGAGGATTACCTGTTGAGGATTAAAGTACTGATTAGGTTAAGGCTCATACCCAATCATTTTGCCTCTAAACTTTCTTGCACTGTTACACCCATGAGTTTTTGGGGAATACCTCATGTCTGAACCATATTCCACCTCTGGCCCCTGAAGCCTCATGCCCATCTCACAACACAAAATACACTTAGTCCGTTTTTAGGAGTAACCATGGTCTCAACAGTTCCAGGGTTACCCAAAAGTCCAAGTCCAAAGTCTCCTCTGAGACCTGAGGAAAACCCTCATCATGCCCTCTACAAATCAAAAGCAAGTCTCATATATCCAATATGTAAAGGCACAGAATAAACATTTCCATTCCACAAGGGAGAAACAGCATAGAAGGAAGGGATGGGACCAAAGCAAGAGGCCGAAATCCAGCTGGGCAAACAGTTCTGTAGCTCTATGTCCAGCACGAGGGCCACATGGCATCCTGAGGTTCTCTCCAAAGGGCTGGTGTAACTCTGCCCCTGTGATCTTGCTCCTCATAGTGGAAGGACGCCTTCGTGAACCCCTGACTCCAGCAACACTAGCACCGTGTGGTTGACGCCAAGGTCTGCTGCCATCTTGAGCAGTAGCCTAGGCTCCTGGGTCCCTGGCTGCAGCAGCTTCTGGGTGCCTGGCTGCTGAGCACTGAAACAACTGCCTCACTCTCCTTCCCCTCCCTGCATTACGTGCTCTGCTGGTCTTGGCTTTTAGGAATTTTTATTTTTCCAGCACTTGTGCTTGAGATGGTGGTGGCTTTGAAAATTCCTGAGATGCCCTCAAGCCATCTTCCCTATTGCTCTGGGTGAAGAAATTAGCATTTCTTTAGTGTCTGTATTCTCTTTAACGACTTCACCTTCCTTAGGCCCATTTTTACTTGCAGTTTTCTGGTCAAACTGCAGATTTTTCAGTGTTTCTGCTTTGCCTTCTGTTCCTGATTATCACAATAAACTTGGCTAAAAGCCTCCAGTAATACCCATGCAACTGCCTGAACACTATGCTTCCTAGAAATTTCTTCCACCTGATGAAGAAGTGCATTCCTGGCTCTACTTGTGTATTTAAAATATCACTTTAAAAGTTAATTTAATACTAGGGTAGGAGACTGAACAAATCATGTTATGTACACGTACGAATATGGCCACTGCTGTGTGTAGTTATAATGCACCAATTTTTAAAAAAGGAAGAAACCAATTGGCACTTCCAGCATTCTGCCTAGAGAAACAGTAAGTTAATTTAAACAACACCTAGGACTGCTGTTGCAGGCAGGAGACTTTCCACGTCCTGGAGCCGGTACCACGTCCTGACCTGGCTCCCACCCTCTGCCCTACCCTCTGCCCGGCAGGAGAGGCCTGAACATCCCAGGGCCTTCCAGAAGGGTGACCTGGGGGTGGCAGCACTGACCTGTGTGGTGTGTTTGTGCTTTGCTCACAGGAGAAGTATGAGTGTGCCCTGAAGCGAGCAGGCATCAAGGTGGTGACTCCCGACTGGGTCCTGGACTGCATATCTGAAAAAACCCGGAAGGACGAGGCCTTCTACCACCCTCGCCTGATCATCTATGAGGAGGAGGAGGAGGAAGAGGAGGAGGAAGAGGAGGAGGAGGTGGAGAACGAGGAGCAGGACTCGCAGAACGAGGGCAGCACAGAGAAGTCCAGCCCAGCCAGCTCCCAGGAAGGCTCTCCTTCTCGGGACCAGCAGTTTTCACCCAAGCCCAGCATCGAAGCCTCCAAAGGGGAACTGATGTTTGATGACTCTTCTGATTCGTCACCTGAAAAGCAAGAGCGGAACTTAAACTGGACCCCAGCGGAGGTCCCACCGCTGGCTGCAGCGAAGCGCAGGCTGCCTCAGGGAAAGGAACCTGGGCTCATTAACTTGTGTGCCAATGTCCCACCTGTCCCAGGTAACATTCTGCCTCCTGATGTCCGGGGTAACTTAATGGCTTCTGGACAGAATCTCCAAAGTTCTGAAAGATCAGAAATGATAGCTACTTGGAGTCCAGCTGTGCGGACATTGAGAAATATTACTAATAATGCTGACATTCAGCAGGTTAACCGGCCATCAAATGTAGCACATGTAAGTCTCTCTTTAAAAGACATTTAAATATTGGATTTAAGAATTGGATTTCATGTCTCTTTCAGTATAGTTTATTATTTCTGCTACTTCAGACCAGGTAACTCACAAGCTGTATTTATTTGTGTGAGAACTTCTTTTACAGTTGTGTATGTGCAGGTACAGTCCTGTGCCCAATAACGCCATTTGGGCTGACAGTTGACCAGTGTGATGGTGGTCCCATGAGCTCATGTCCCCTGGTGGTGGTGTAGCCGTCTTGTTTTGTGTAAGTGCACTCTGTGACATTCCCACAGTTCCCACAGTGATGAAAGTGCCTCAGGATGCTTTTCAGAATGTGTCCTGCTGATAAGCAGCGTATGCCTGCATATTTTAGGGTCCTAAGCTGTATCTAAGCAGGTTGCAGAGCTGGCATGGTGGAGCGCTGTCCCCTAGAGAAGGGGTGCGCTCATATGGTTAAAATGAGCAATGACAGCATAGGCTGGAATGTTGTTGGCCAGTTGTCCTGACCGACCAATCAGGAACTCCATGGCAAGTGAACAGTATAAACTGAACTCACTCAGCGCAGAAACCTTGATTTCAGTTAGTTTGTGACCTGAGTTTGTTGATACAGAGTGGTTCTTAAAGTTTTAAGTAGGTGTTTCAGCTTCAAACAGAAGGTAGTTGAGGTGGTGTGCTGGCCACTGTTGGTGCCGTTTGAGCACTGGAGGTAAGTGGCCAGTGAGGGTGAGCCCTGCCTTCATTTAGGTGAAGAGAAGAGCCGGCAGGCCAGCACGTGAGAGCAAGACCTCGGCGGCGTAGGTGTTGTGCAGAAAGCAGTGTCTCATCACAGCAGCTGGGAAGAGGAGGCTGTTTTGGATTAGGTGGTCTGGGAGGGCCTGTGACCGAAGTGACAGGGAAGCCACAGGGAGGACTGAGGGCAGAGCGCCAGGTGAAAGGAGCAGCAGCTTCAGAGACTTAAGGGTGGGCAGGAGCCTGCTGTGCTGTGAGGAGGTAAGGTGGTGGCCTGAGCTTAGTGAGGGGGAGCTGCAGGGAGGGGAGGCCTGCTCCTGCAGGCCCCGGCCAGGGGCAGGAGAGCTATCGGCTACAGCCTGCAGGAGGTGTCCTAGGGGGCAGGAGTCCCAGGGAGACCGAATGGGAGTCTGTAGGAGGTAGGGGGAGGGTGGGACCCTGCTTCCTGGTGAGCAAGGGGGTGTGGACCTTGCCACTTCAGAGACGAGGGGCATCAGAAGGGCTGCAGGTTTAAAGAGCAGAAGGCCCTTCCAGATGAGTCGGGAGGCCCACAAGTGCCCAGGGAAGGTGTATGATTGTCAGTGGGTTGTGTGGGTCTGACTCTGGTATTCAAGGCCTTGGCTGAAGGTGGAGCCAGAGGGCCATTCACCCGTGGAAGCTGTGGGTGCAGGTGAGGTGTGCAGGAGATGGGCAAAGCAGAGCGGCGTCCAGAGCCACGCCCACAGACGGCCTAGGTGTGAAGTGGCATCCCAAGCCGGTGCTCTTTTGTTGGTATGATAACGGTGTGGTTTAAAAGCCTGTTGGTGAGAGATGCTCAGGTTCTTCCTCCTTCCTCAGCGTGAGCAGTGAACATTGAGTGTCCTTGGCTCTTGAGGCCAGAGGGGATGACGTCCAGAGTCAAACCTCCTTGAGGAACCAGGAGGGTTTGAGGCAAGGTTGGCAGAGAGAAGTGGTCACCAGCAGTTGGAGAATATAAGATTTGGAAGTAATCAACTCAAGGACAGGGAAGACAGCATTGCTGGACATGGTCAGGGGCCAGTGGAGGTTGTGACCTCAGCTCCAGATGTTAACTACATGCATAGGAGGGGGAGGAGGAGGAGGGATGGGCTTGCGTGTCCTGTGGGGATAAGAATGAGACCACAAATCATGGACTAAAGGCTCCCCTAGGGCTGGTACAGTAGTTCTCTGGCAGCAGAAGGACACACAGGTTTGGTCAGTGCGGACTGCATGGACTAGCAGTCCTGGGTTCGGACCTGTCTTGAGGAGGATGAGCCCTTGAAATGCTGAGCTGGCCTTTCCAGTGTCCTGAATGGCAAAGGTTAAGTACCTGCTGCCCAGCCGTGTGGTCTTTTAGCAGGGCCTCAGTGCCCATGACTCATTGTTTGGTTCCCTCTGTCCTCTCCACTTCATGTCACTGTCCCTGTGATGACCACAGACCTACAGAGTGATGGGGAGCGAGTGGTCGAGAGAATGGGAAGACCATGGCAGTGAGTTGATCACAGCATTGCCAGGTCAGGTCTTGTCCAGGTAGGTGCCCACTGAGCTCTGGAGTTGCCCAAGGAAAGGGAGAGATGGACTGCAAAGGAAAGGTGCACCCATTCCTCACCAGGCGCAGCAGCCACAGTCACAGCAGCAGGACACAGGGTTTTACGGCTGTACCTTGGAAAGCCAGGGGACTGCACAGCAGGTGTAAGTGATGCACGATAGGTTGGAGGCCAAGAGGGTTCTACAGGTTTGACCTTAGAAATGAGAAGAGTGGTAGGACCCTGAGAAGGCCAGAGGCTGCTGGCGAGGAGCCCTGGGCCATCCTGGTGGGCTTGTTCCAGGTACAGCTGGAGCGAGAGTCTGAGCTGAAGGCTTTGGGAGCTGGAGGAGCCCCAGGTGGAACAGGAGAACAGCCAGCGGTGATTGTGGATGGCAGTCATTTGGTCAAAAGCAAAAGGAACCCTTCTCTGCTCCTTGCCTGTTGGCAGCGTGGGAGACGACGCTGCCAGTCTCTGCCCTCCCTCCCCTGTTGCACCTTGTCCAGATGCAGTGGGTGCAGGCGAGCTCCAGAGATGCCCCAGCAAGTGTTTGGGTGCAGAAATGAGCCAACTTGTCAGAAATGGAAATAAGTGGCTGTTTCTGAAACTGTCCTCAGGAGAACATGCTGAGGAAGGTATCCAGGATGGCTGCACTGTGGGGACCGTGGGAGACTGCGCTTCTCAGCAGCGTCAGAGGGCATGGGGTGTTTGCTGCTGGGCGTGAGGAAAAGGAGTTTTGGAATGTTAGACACATCAGGTGGATTTAGTTTAACATTTGATCGTGGTGGAGGGAGCCTAGCTATCTTCAGACTGCTGTACGCATCATAATGCTTTACGTTACAGTAGTAACGCAGGTCATGTGATCAGAGGATGATCGTGAGGTTGTGGTGTGAACGTCCATTCAGACTTGCGCTGCCCAGTGCGGCAGCTGTGATTAGCTGTTAGGGCTCTTCCTTTTGCTTGCATTCCTCAGGACCAACAGGTTTTCAGCCAGAGGCAGATCAGAGGCTTGAAAAGGTGACCTGATGCATGTAGTAGGTGTTCAGCAGATGTCTTGATGGCTGGCCTTTGAGGGCCTCCTCCCCAGCCAGACCTGCACCCCAAGCCAATGGCCCTCTCTGTGCTTGCTTAGCTGGGGTCTCATCCTGGATCTCCATCTGTTTCACTCTTCACATGGTCTGGGTCAGGGGCCTTTTGTGACCTTTGCTTCCAAAACCCAAGACAGATATGCTCCACCTGCCTCCTCACGCTCTGGCTTCCACAGGCCTCTCAGACCATGGCCTGTCCATGCAGTCACCAACACCAGTTGAGTTTTTGTGGCTACTCTGAGAGAAATAGGAATGCTAGGAGGGCCAGCCTTGGCCTCCAGATGTTCCCCTGTGCCCTGGTCGTGGAATCTGTTGCCACATGTGTATGGGGTTTTCCTTCTCAGGGAGCAGGTGGCAGACAGCTTGGTCATCCTGCTCATTGTAGCCTGCAGCATTTATTTCCTATGATCCATGAATTTCCCCTGTGTGTTTTCTGCTGTAGCTGAAAATAATATATGTGCAAAATAAAATCCACCAAGGATACCAAATGATAGGAAGCATGCACGCTCCCCCCAGCCCCGCTGCCGTTTCCCGGGAGTCCCGGCTGGCTCCACACTCACACTGCGCTGTGTGTGTGAGCAGGTGTTTCCAACTGCCTTCTGTGGACCTGTGCACGCCACAGGCTACTCAGCCCGGGAGTGGCCAGTGGTGGGGCTGATTTCCCACTTGCTTTGACTGGGTATTTCTGAAGTCTTCAGAGAGAAGGAACACTTCTCGTGCTGGTTTCAGGGCCCTAAGCTGGTTGGCCTTGCCATTTGGGCCTGTTGAGCACAGCTCATGCCAGAACGTGTTGCCTGGTTTTGTTTTTTTCTGTGCCGTGTAGGATATAAGGAAAAAGACTCGCAGTGTGATTCTGTGCTTAGTGGACATCTCCTGATCCTTTCCTTTTCCTTCCCACCCCTCAGCATAGACCCAGCTCTCAGCTTGCTTCTTGGAAAGTGGAAAGAACTAGAAGGGAAATAGTCTGGATTGAATGGTTTTCTCTAGCTTGGAATTTTTGTCCCACCTGAAGAGCTCAGAGTCTTTTTTGAGGAAGGATTATTGGCCAGCTGTGATGATGACATTTTAGTCAGGAACATGTGCCATTTAAACAGACTTACTGTTGGGACCTTGTCTATCCCTCTTTTTTGTCACAGGCACTACACAGCAGTGTGCCGTGGGGGAAGGAGAGGGGCCGCGATGAGCTTCACTGCTGTCTGAGCTGTTCCTGGTGTTAAGCTTGAGCCCCCCTGCTGCCCTCTGAACAGGTGGAAGGTGGCTTTGTGGGTCTTCATTGGACTCTGGACCACAAGGCAGGGGGAAAGTGCAAAATGGCAGCTGTGGAGAGAGGCTGCTAGATCCCTTCACCACCTGTCATTCCCTGCTGCAACCTGTGGGAGGGAGATGGGCAATGGAGAGGTGCTGCCAGTTACTCAAGGGCGCCCCTGGACTCAGCTGCCAAGGACTCACAGGGACAGGACAGCACTGCCATTTTGTCTGTCTGTCTTGACACCCTATCCACTCTGTTCTCTGAAACACAGCAGCCACATGAGTCTTTATGTTTTTCAGCTTTAATCCATTAGCTTATTCCATTTTGCAGTTTAAAATTTTGATGTTCTCAAAATAGGAATTTATTTACTTTATTGCTGGTGATACAAAATCAATACATGAGAAAAATGCGATATTGTTTTTGAAGTTTCCAATAATTTGATGCTTCTATTTTACTGAATATTAACCACATAGAATGTACTGGTTTTTTTGATGGAGAGACAATTAGTACCCTTCGGGAGCTATCTATAATGACTTGGACCCACTTTTGTTTTCTAGATCTTACAGTCCCTTTCAGCACCCACGAAAAATCTAGAACAGCAGGTGAATCACAGCCAGCCGGGACATGCCAATGCCAGTGCCAATGCTGTGCTGTTTAGCCAGGTGAAAGGTGCTCCAGAGACACATATGCTCCAGCAGCACCATCAACCCCAGCCGCAGCCCCAGCCGCAGCAGCAGCACCCAGTTCTACACCTCCAGCCCCAGCAGATTATGCAGCTCCAGCAGCAGCAGCAACAGCAGATTTCCCAACAGCCCTACCCCCAGCAGCAGTCGCATCCATTCTCACAGCAACAGCAGCAGCAAGTGCATCCGCATCAGTTTTCTCAGCAACAGCTACCGTTCCCTCAGCAACAGCTGCATCCTCAGCAGCAGCTGCATCGCCCTCAGCAGCCGCTGCAGCCGTTTCAGCAGCAGCATGCCCTGCAACAACAGTTACACCAGCTCCAGCAGCACCAGCTGCAGCAGCAACAGCTAGCACAGCTGCAGCAGCAGCAGCACAGCCTGCTCCAGCAGCAGCAACTACAGCGCCTGCAGCAGCAGCAGATGCAGAATCAAACAGCACATTTGAGCCAAGCCTCCCAGGCGCTCCAGCATCAGGTTCCGCCCCAGCAGCCCACACAGCCCCTGCCACCCCCATCCCAGCAGCAGCAGCAGCAGCAGCAGCAGCAACAGCAGCAACAGCAGCAGCAACAGCAGCAGCAGCAGCTTTTTGGACATGACCCAGCAGTGGAGAGTTAGTAATGGGGGCTTTTCTTTCTTTGTCCTGCAGGCCTCATGCTTGCATAGATGCTTCTTGAGTGTTTGAGGGTGTGGGTAAGGAGTCACATCCAACAGTCCTCACAAGTGGGGAGGATGCAGATCTTGTGCCTGACAGAGTCGTGGGATCCTTGAGCTACCTTTCCATTCTCTGAGTCATCCATCATATACTGAAGAGATGTTGGGGTCCCGTGGAACACCCGGGGTGCCACCAGGACTAACTCAAGAATATTTAGTGGTCACACATGTTAGTTTTTTCAGTGTTTTTATTTTTGTTTTGGTTCATTTTGGTACTAGGGCTTGAACACAGGGGTGCTCTACTATTGAACCACATCCCCAGCCCTTTTTGTTCTTTATTTTGAGATGGGGTCTTATTACATTGCTGAGGTTGGCCTCCAACTTGGGATCCTCCTGCCTCAGCTCCTCAAAAGTTGCTATGATTACAGATATGTGCCACCACACCTGGTTATTTTTAGTTTTTAATGATCATTTTATATGGATTATCAAATTAGAATATTTGTAGCAGTGTTCCAAATTGTTCAGGTTACTGGTGTGTATACCTCATGGTTAAGCCTTGTTAGTGTAGTAAGTTCACACGAACTTGGCAAAAGGCAGTTTTAAATTTTTAGCATGCATATTCATGAATTTTATATAATTCTGTTCCAGTTCCAGAAGAAGGCTTCTTACTGGGATGTGTGTTTGCAATCGCCGATTATCCAGAGCAGATGTCTGATAAGCAGCTGCTGGCTACCTGGAAAAGGGTAAGCTGTGCTTGGATGAAGTTAACTTTGAATTTCAAGCTGAGCCTTTTGAATGTAGACTTCCTGTTCATTTAGCTGCTTTCTCTGAAAGCATTTGTGTGTGCTCCGAGAATATTGTGTTGTTATTATTAGTATTCTCTGTGACCTTGAGCAGATCCCTTTCCTGGGCTTCAGTTTTCCAACTGTCTTGTGAGGATGTTGGGCTTAATCATTCTTACAGTGTTTAGGCTCTGAAATTCTAAGGGGAACTAGTTATTTGTCTATAATTGTGGATGTAGGATAAGATCAGGTGTTTGGTGACCTAAGACAAGGACTCCCAGGTTGTATGTGTCTTAAACATTTTGTTTCTCCAAAGGCAAGTATTAGAGAATCCCAGACTCTTCAGGTTCAAAGGGACCCTCAAGGCTTCTAGTGTAACTGTGGAAGGGCAATCTGTCTATGTATTATTTTGCACAGTGGCCTTTAAAGATAAGAAAAAGTAAACACTTTTTCTTGCCTTGCCACAAATCAAAACTGAGTGTAAGTTTCAAGCACACCTTGACTCTATTTCTCTCTAAGCATTCTTGATGTTTAAACCCTTGACATGGGCCAAGCCTGCTATAGGACCTGGGCAGTGATTAATAAACAGAGCCCAGGCAGACTGACAGGTACATAGGTAAAGAGCAGGCAGTCTGGGATCTGGGGCAGAAACGGATGGCATAGGGTGTTCTGGGAGCCTAAGAGAAGACATCCTCAGGGTGTTGCGTGTTAAGAGCTCTGAAGAGGTGAATCCTGGACTCAGTCTTACAGGGTAGGTAGGAGGACTGTCCAGCTGGAGCAGCTTGAGCCAAGGCAGGAGTCTGCAGAAATTAAAGGCAGAAGTGTATGGAAGGTCCAGGCTTCAGCTGGGGGCCCCTGGAGCCAGGACAGGGCAAGGGGCAAAGACTGCCATGTCTTCCAAGACATTATTTATATGTTGTATTGCAGTGAATTTGGCGTCTCCTCCTTGGAACCTTTGTAGAAAAAGGGGTGAGCGAAGTAGTCAGAAGTCCATGTTACATGGTAAACTGCTGACTTTGAAACCAGCCAGGAGGGTGGCCGTCTGGCCAGCTGAGGGATGATGACAGCTGAGCCAGGGTGGGAGGAATAGGGCTCATTTCTGAGAGTTACAGCAGTAGAAATGTAAAATAGAGCCAGCAGTTAGAAAGTGACATTCAGAAACCTTCCTAAAAAGTAGAACAAAACTCAGGCATGAAAGGTAGTAGTTTTTTCTTGTTGTACCTCATTTTGTTTTAAGTTAAGGATTAGTCCAAGAGGTCCTCCATCAGTAATAGGAGTTTGGGAACAGAAAATGGAGGGAGGAAAAGTATTAAAAAAAAAAACAGCTTACACCTTGACATGCGTCTCCAGGCCAAAAGGAACAGAGAGCAGTATCAGGGTTACTCTGAATGTTCCAAACACTGAAGGAGGGACTTGGAAGCTCAGTGCAGGGAGAATGTCCAAAGCTGAGGAGGATCTGCGTAGGGTGTTGCACCTGAAATGTGGCCCATGGAGCCAGTTCCACCAACACCTTCAAAACTCTGAGTGACAGCAGTTTTCAGTCTAGAGTAACGTGCAGCCCGCCAAGTGGCGAGTCTGGTGCGAGGGTGTGCTGAGGCTTTTGCAGTCAGAGCATTCACCTTCCTCAGGAAGCCACTGCACAGCCAGGGAGACGGGAGGGAAGGAGTGGGCTCTGACCTGAATGGGGAGAGTGCCTCGGGTGCAAGTGAAGATGTGGAAGTAGGAACTGGGGTGAGTCAGAGTGTGACTGATAGATGGAGGAATGGGATGGACTTCTGGCGTTTGTTTGCTGTGGAACAAATTACCCCAGAGCTTAGAAGCTTCAAACAATAAGCTTTTATTATCTCCGTTTCCTCTTGGGTCAGGAATCCTAAGGTGGCTTAGGGTGGCTGTGACTCAGGCTGTCTTGTGTGGCTGTTGGAGCTGCTGAGGGGCCACTCAGATGGCATGGGCTGGAGGCCCAGTTCCTCACCACAGAGGGCTCTTCTGGCTACTTGGACGGCTACAGAATGACCACTGACTTCCTTCCTGAGAGAGTGTGGCTGAGACCGAAAGCAGAGAGCCTAGCCCGTGCTCCAGGCTGCAGGAGTGGGGCTCCACTGGCAGAGTGTCAGATCATTTGTGGACATATTTTAAAACCACTGCACACAGATTTCTATGACATTGGGAATAAAATCACGGAAGCGTGAGAGTTGCGTAGAAAAGTGAAGAGGGCAGAGGGAGCAGGGCAGTTGCTGGCTCGGGGAAGCAAAGGTACACACAGTATTGAAGCACACGGCCGAGCTAGCAAGAGCGGGACAGAACCGAGGCGGGCAGGCTCGTGTCCCGGGAGGGGCGCCTTCACAGGAGGAGCAGGCCCACAGACAGCACCCAGGGTGGGAAGGAGCAGCACCAAGTTGAGCCGGGCAGGACGGCAGAGGAAGAGCCGGTGGCAGCTGCTGGCAGAGGCAGGAGCTCTGCCTTTCCCTCCTGCCTCGTGAGACCCTTGTGAGCGGTCACAGAGAAAACGAGTCCACCTCACCTGTAGTGAGTGAAATGCTCGGCTTTCTTTGGTGATGGTGTGGGCCTTTTTTAATGTTTTAACTGACGTGCAGGAAAAGTCCCTTCGTGTGGGCAGTGTTTGGAGCTTTGACAAATGCCCAGTGCCGTGTACTCTCTCTGTCAAGGTTCAGAACAGTCCCTTCACCCCTAAAACTGAATCTCTTTAAAAATCAGCATTTGGCATTTACTGATTTCATTTTGATTTGCTTTCATTACTTTTCCTTTCCTTTTAGAGTAATGATTCTTCAGGGGCACATCTGCCCTTGGGGACGGTTGGCAGTGTCCACAGGCATGTTTAGCTCTTAGCCAGGGAAGCCACTGCTGGAGGCTAGGGGTTGAGGTCAGGGAGGCTGCCATACACCCTCTGCTGCTCAGGGCGGCCCCAGCACCAGAATTCGGTGGTCTAAAATGCAAAATATCAGTGGTGCCGAGATGGAAAACCCCTACTTTAAAAGAAAAGCATTAAAAAAAAAAAAAAAAAAAAGTAAATTGTGAATGGACTGAAGAGAGATGGGTGGAGGGGAGCGGGGTCAGGGGAGTGCTGGGGATTGAATTGGAGCAGGCTGAGCTCCTTAGCTTTGTGATAATTTCAGGGTGTGTCTTCCCTGGAAATGGGGATGGAATGAGCTTTGGGTTTTATTTCACTTTGTAGTGCTGGGTGGAGAAGGCACAAATGTCACCTTTCCTTCTGTGCTATGGGAGTAGGCTATGTGGGTATGTGGTGGATTCTCTTAATAGCCATCTAGTTTGGACTTGCAAGTCTCCTGATAATTGATGGCAACTTTGGCTCTTTTGTGCAGATAATCCAGGCACACGGTGGCACTGTGGACCCCACGTTCACCAGCCGTTGCACACACCTGCTCTGTGAGAGCCAGGTCAGCAGCATGTATGCACAGGTAAGGAAAGCCCATCACTGCCGGGTGCCAGCTGCTGTTTCTGTGTGCAACTTTCAGATTCTAGTGATGGGTACTTTTGGAGAGAACTTTTTTCCTACTTCTAGAAATAGGAAAGTTGCTTCTTATTAATGTTCATGGGGTATTTAGAGGCCTGCATACTTTTGTGAACACCCTTGTCCTTTGAGCAGTGGAGAAAGAAAGGGAAATTGCAGGTAGCATTAGGGCAGGGGTAGGCCCTCCTTCCAGTCACTGTCAAAGCCACCTGAGGAAAGGATTTGGAACCACAAGGGCTTTGCAGGCAGGGGCTCTGGAAGCAGGTACTGCTTGCTGGGCAGCAGCTTCTTCCTCAGGGTCGCTTCCTTTTACTGGTCCCGAAGCTTCATGTTTGTCTCTTCATAAAGTGTTCTTATTTGTGGACTGATGTTAATGTGTACATGACAGCTAGCCTCTAAGAAAGCCCTCTCCGAGCCGGGCGCAGTGGCGCATGCCTGTAATCTCAGTGCTTTGGAAGGCTGAGATAGGAGAATCGTGAGTTCAAAGCCAGACTCAGCAACAGCGAGGAGCTAAGCAACTCAGTGAGACCCTGTCTCTACCTAAAACACAAAATAGGGCTGGGGATGTGGCTCAGTGGTCGAGTGCCCCTGAGTTCAATCACCAGTACCAAAAAAAAAAAAAAGTGAGCAAGCCCTCTTGGGCCAAGGACAGTCTTGGCGGTAGAGCACTTGCCTAGCACGTGTAAGGCCTGGGTTCCTGTGCCAGCACCACCAAGGATGGGAAAGCCCTCTTAGAGAGGTAGCTGTTTCCTAGATCTGTTTTGCTGTTAAAAATGTAGAGACGCTTGTGACCTTTTTTCCTTTGGTTAATTCTAAATGGATGGTTACATTTTAATACCTTGTTTTATGTGGGGCCCTTTGTTTTCTGATGGGGACATTTTAATTTTGACATCGTCAGTGTCGTTCACGATTAGTCACTTTTAAAGGTTGTCCTACAGTCACTGGTTGCAGGCCCTGTCGCAGCAGCATTCCCAGGTTGCATCAGGAGTGACGAGCCACACTGTTGTAGCTAGTTGGTTTAGCGCCTTGTGTGCTGAGTGTCCTGAAATCCTGCAGTTGTGGGACACTGCACTCAGTCTGACCACTGTCCTGCTGTCGCCAGAACCCCCGACCAACCAGCCTGTGGTTTTGTTTGACAGGCGATCCGGGAGAGAAAGAGGTGCGTCACTGCGCACTGGCTCAACACAGTGCTGCGGAGGAAGAAGATGGTGCCGCCCCACCGGGCCCTGCACTTCCCGGTGGCCTTCCCGCCCGGGGGGAAGCCCTGCTCGCAGCACGTAAGGGCCCCTGTGTGCCGAGTCCGGCCGCTCTTCTTGGGGAAGGGCCACTGCTGCGCGTTCCGCAGGCCGGCGGCTGTGGGCAGCCACTGGCGCCCACCGAGGCCCTCAGGCGCTGCGGGCGCTCCCCGAGACTCGGCCCTGGGGTGTGGGGAGTCGGCCACCGCCGCGGTGCTGGCCCGTGGCTCCCGCGTTCAGCCGCGGCGCCCTGTTCGCACGCGCCTTCCCCGGGGGTCTGTGTGCCCGGCACAGGGAGGCACCGCCGCGGCGAGTCAGGCCCTGTCTTCCTTCTGTGGTGAGGTACATTTTGGGGGCGGGGGCACTGGAGATTGAACTCAGGGGCACTCGACCACTGAGCCACACCGCAGCCCTATTCTGTGTTGCTTAGCGCCTGTTGTTGAGGCTGGCTTTGAACTCGGGATCCTCCTGCCTCAGCCTCTGGAGCCCCAGGATTAAGTGAGGTACATCCGATTGGTGCTCTAGACCACGTGGTTATAACAGCAGCAAGTGCGTGGGCGCAACAGCCTAGGGCAGAGGTGCGCATGCGCGGCGCATGCGAGTAGCGTGCCGTGCCTTCGTTTGGGCGCATGCGCGCAATCCTGGCGGCCCGTGGGCTGTGCTCAGGGCGCGCCCACCGCAGGCGCTCACAGTAGTGAAGGTCAGTGCTTCACTTCCCAAGACTGGCGCCACCTGTGACCAGTAATGCAAAGGAAATGAAACGGCCAAAAGGTTGAAATGCCCTTGTGCGTCGGGTCCGACCTCCCTTGGCCTTTCTGCCGTAGATCATCTCCGTGACCGGCTTCGTGGACAGTGACCGAGACGACCTGAAGCTGATGGCGTACCTGGCCGGGGCCAAGTATACGGGCTACCTGTGCCGGAGCAACACGGTGCTCATCTGCAAAGAGTAAGCCGGTTCACACGCCGAGCGCCCGGGCAGCCGTGTGCATGGGTCGCACTTGTGTGGCAGCATTTGATGAGTGTGTTGAAAGAATGGCAGTGATGCTCGTGGGGACCGTAGCCCAGACACCTGCAGGTCATTGAACTGATGCTTGCAGTACCTCAGTGAAGTCTGGATTAGCAGATGTAGGTAAGGGGTGAGGCGTGGAAGGAGGCAGCTGGATCGCCTCAGGGCCCGTGTGCCCTCACTCCAGCCAGGGACTGCTAAAGTATGCCAGCCGCTCCTGCTTAGGGATATGTTTCTGGGTTTTGTTGAAAATAAATATCAATTTATAGTAGATGGTGATAACATTTAATAAATGTGCTTTCTTCTCAAAAAAAAAAAAGACCAAGTGGTTTAAAGTATGAAAAAGCCAAAGAGTGGAGGATCCCGTGTGTGAACGCCCAGTGGCTGGGGGACATCCTGCTGGGGAACTTCGAGGCCCTGCGGCAGATCCAGTACAGTCGCTACACAGCTTTCAATCTGCAGGACCCGTTTGCACCTACTCAGCACTTGGTTTTGAATCTCCTAGGTGAGTGGAGCTCCCCTGCTGTGGCTCGGGGTTACATGGAACTCTGGAAGGCTTCTGTCCCCCATGGCCTGCACGCCAGGTGTGGCTGTGGTGGTCCAGCCAGTTGTTATTCATTCCCTGTTTCCTTTCAGCGCTCTTCTGCTTTCTGTCCAGGATTTTGTTGGCCTGAGAGATAAGACCTAAAGGGCTTGAAGTATTCCTTCTAGCTTGAGGGAGGACAGTCCCCAGTGCAGACAGTGTGACACTGAGTTTTAACTCTGCATTTCCAGAGTTGAACATTATTCAAAAAGGTTGTTCAAGATGCGCTTTGACCTTTGCTCAAGGAAGCTCATTCTGATTTTACCAGGGTGGCTTTTAATCATGAGAAAGCTCTTCTTGTCCCTGAGCCCTGTTCTTTGTCCCTCTAACGCACCTCCTGGTCTGACCTCAGCTCTGAAGCCACTCTGCAGGGACTCTGGTTCTCGCATTCCCTCTTGTCCACATTGTGAGCTCACTGGTCCCATTGGCCAGTCCCTTCCTGTCAGCATCTCTCATCCTCACTTATGTGTTGGTGGCCAGACTGTGACACCCAGACCTGGACTCCCTATCGTGGAAGTGCCTGGCCACATTGCATGCACAGGGACAGCAAGTGCCTTCAGTTTGGTCACTGTGTTTGCTGCAGTGTTGTTTGCACCACTTCACAGAGGTGACGTGTGGGAGCTAGAAGCCTCTGTGCTGTCACAGGTGGCTCCCTGTCTTGTCCTGGAGGCTTTTCCAGAACTTGGTGTAGTTCTTCATGTTTCCCTGTTCACTGCTGTGAGCGGCGCCACCTGTGGGTCCAGGATGAGCAGCCCCAGGAGAGACCTTCACAGGAACAGTGTGTCATTGTAGAAAATAACCTCTCTCTCTCTCTAGATGCTTGGAGAGTTCCCCTGAAAGTGTCAGCAGAGTTGTTGATGGTACGTCAAATGAAACTTCTCCCTGGCTATTCCTGTGCATTACAGTGAGTTGGGGTCGTGTTTGCAAGCTCGTGTTTGTAAGTTAAAACTTCCTATCTGTCGTCACGATCGCAGTTGAAGGCTGTGTCCTCTCGTCGTCTTGTGCCCCAGGTGTGTTTCTCTGTCGGCTGGTGGTGCTTGTCAGGCCTCCTTGTGTGTGGTGAGTAGCATTATTGCCTCAAAGAGCTGTGCATCGTGTCTGGAACTGGAAGACTGGCCACCTTGCTTTCCATGGGTAGAGAGACCAGAAGGTGGAGTGCATTAGAAGAGTACATGTGTGGCTCACTGCAGGCCAGAGGCAGCTGTACCACGGAGGCCTCCTGGGAGCCCAGCTGGCTCCTGTCACGTGTTTTTAGACTTCTGCTGCTAGACTTCGGGATGGCACCTTTGGGAAGTTCAGGGCTAATGTGGCTGGCTCCGAGCGGCATGGGCTGTAGGTAGGTGAGGGCTTCCCACTCTGCTCCGTGAGGTCTAATAGGCAGAGCGCTTTCTACCTGGCTGATTCTCCACGTGAGTGTCTGTTCAGTTACACACAGGACCATTTTGGCCATTTCACTTTGGAACCGCTGTTTCAGCTTGTTGCCTGAGGCCTGCTGGCACTCATGAGAACTGCAGTGTTCTCGTGTTGGTCAGCGCTAGTGTGGCCTGAAGAGCTGGGACCACGTATGCGTTGTCACGTATGCGTTGACCTGTGTCTTTAAAACAGACTCCCAGAGCTGCCTGGGTACCTGGGTGCACACCTGTAGTCCTGGCTGCTCAGGAGGCTGAGGCAGGGTGGCTGGACCCAGCAGCTAAAGGCAGGTTGGGCAACATGGTGAGGCCTGCCCCTCTGCAGATTACTGAGGAGCCAGTCCTGCAGGTCAGGGGTCCGAGGGGGCCTCAGGTGCGTTGCAGATATGCACGTCTAGACACGGCGGCAGTGGTGGACATGGGACTTGGAGTTGAGGTGACTGACGTGGTCTAGAGGTAGTTGAGAAAGTGCATGTAGTTCATGTGGTGAAGCACAGGCAAGTTTTCTTTGAAAGAACCTCTGAGTTCAAAATGTGGAGGAGAGCTGGGTGCGGTGGCGCATACCTGTAATTCCAGTGGCTCGGGAGGCTGAGGCCGGAAGATCACGAGTTCAAAGCCAGCCTCAGCAAGAGCAAGGCACTAAGCAACTCAGTGACACCCTGTCTCTAATAAAATACAAAATAGGGCTGGGGATGTGGCTCAGTGGTCAAGTGCTCCTGAGTTCAACCCCTGGTCCCCCGCCCAAAAAAAAAATGTGGAGGAGGGGTGGATAAAGATAGGGTAGAATCAAGGTGCTGGCTGTGTCAAGGACCCCACAGGAATCCGCATGTTCTTTTTCCTTCTTGCCTAGCTCTCTTCTGTCCCAGTTCAGAGGCTCAAGTTGGTTCTGGGAGACCTGGGCACCTTCCTGAGATGTAATCAGGAAGTTCAGCACCTTGTCTCATCTTTGGTAGCATTGTTGATCTGATGGTCATGAGTCTTTTGTGACACGATGAATGACGTTTCTGTTTTAGGAACGGTCTCTGTAGGGAGATGTAATTGCAGGGATTATACTTTTCATATCCTAAGTAGGGACACAGGATAAAATACTTGAAATAAAAACAGTTCTGAGGAGTTCAGGGTTGAGGACTGGATATATGACACGAGATGAGGAAAGAAGGGGGCAGAGGCTTTCTTAGAGCTGGAGGACTTGGTGGGTAGCAGGAGAAAGCCAAAAGTGACTTGGGGGTCTCTGGAGTGTGGCCTCCGCACTGGCCTGCCTGTGCCAGTTCCCCAGGTGAGATCCATTCTGAGGGGCGGTGAGTGGGGTTCTGCCAGTAGCAGGTGGGTCCCTTGACACACGTCTTGGAGGCTTCTGTGTTGCGAGGAGATTGACCTGATGGACAGTGTTTGCATTACAGGGTATGAGATTACCTCCCAAACTGAAGCAGAATGAAGTAGCCAGTGTCCAGCCTTCTTCCAAAAGGGCCAGGTAGGAATAATGCTTGGTTATCTTTCACAGTTCTGTTTTGAAAAAATTGGTGGTGACTGGGGCAAGTGTCTTAAGACATTTCACGTGAATAGGATCTGAAAGGATTTGCTTTTTTTTCCCCATGACATTATTGCAATATGCCTTATTTATTGCTGGAGACAGTGAATAAAGACATTTCTTTCTATTTTACTAAAAAAGAAACAAAAAGTTTTTATTTAAATAGAAGTTTACCACAGTCCCCAACATGGCAACAGGAGTTGCTGTGGGAGACAGCCTGCAGGCCCTGGCCCTGCCCAGGCTGGGCCCTGCTGAGGTGCACTTGCACCGGGAGCACGTGGGCCTGGGCCTCGGTTGCCCCCCGAGCGGCAGTTCCCGGGTCTGCAGTGCAGTGCAGGCTGTGGTGGAAAAGAGGACCTGCGATGCAGTTGAGTGACGTGCGTGCCTCACGCGGCTTGCTGAGTTTGGCCTGCGTGGCAGATGCATATGCAGACTCTCTAGACTCACCTGGTGGAGACAGTTGGCCGGTGCTAGTCAGTGAGAGGGCATGGCCGGTGCCGAGCCGCCTGTTCTCCATTCTGGAGAAGTCTTCTTTCTGTGCTTGCCGGTGCAGCGCAGCTGGAGTTCTTGCCGTTAGAGCTCTTCACCTCTCCCCTGCTCCCCTTGGTTCTCTCCTGCCCTCCACGTCCAGCGCACAAGCTGAATGAAATTCCAATGATGAGATTGGTTTTAAGCCACAGATAAACTTTAAATTCTCCTTGACCATCTCATTTAAATATAAGCTGAGAAATAAGATTCTAAGAAATGTAAGGCAGATGTGCTAGCCCGCAGGCCTGATGTAAGCTACGTGCTGTAGTAGAACAGCTTGTTGGGTACTGTGGTAGAAGACAGTGCTGGAGTGAGGACGCAGAAGCACCAGTCACTCTTCCTCGGCCAGCTGTGATCTGTGTGCCTATGACAGTGGGAATCCGCCCCAGTCACACAGTTATTTTTTTTAATGTTTATTTTTTAGTTGTAGGTGACAGAATATCTTTATTTTATTTTTATGTGGTGCTGAGGATTGAACCCAGTGCCTTATGCGTGCTAGGCGAGCACACTACCACTGCGCCATAATCCCGCTCCCACACAGTTATTTTTAAAATTCGTAAAAAGTGGACAAATAGTTAAGCTAGCAAAGTTGGCGAAGTGTGAAAACCAGCTTTAATATTTGTTTCCATTCAAAGGGCATTTAGAAAATGAATTGGAGGAAATGGATGAGGACGAGTGTGTTGATGGTGACCAGAGGTTAGCTGGATGCTGCCCCTGGAGGTTTCGACATGGTCTCTTGTGAGGATGACTTGATGTCAGTAGGGGAAGCGGGGACAATTCCCACTGCATTTTCCTTTAAGAATAAAAGTCACACCCAGCTGCTAGGCTGGTGACTCCCTTGCTTACTAGGAACACTCTGATTTTTAGGAAATACTGAACTCATCACTCTTTGGTGTCTATGTCTTTTAGGATTGAAGATTTACCGCCTCCCACTAAAAAGCTGACACCAGAGCTGACTCCTTTTGTGCTCTTCACGGGATTCGAGCCTGCCCAGGTCCAGCAGTACATTAAGGTGACCTGCATTCTGTTCTGTTCCCGCGGGCTTGGCAGCACTACCTTCTCTGTGTGTGTCTCAGGCTAGCCGTGTGTGAAACCAGCATGGAATCCGGCTGTCTGGTCATAGTGGACTTCTCTTATGAAGTGGTGTAGGAGTCTTTCTGGTAATAACTATCCATGAAGCCATTTCCTGCCTAGTTCTGTGCTGTTACTTCATACAGCAACTTCACGTCAGTGCTTAGTTTCTTAGTATAAAAATCAAATCCAGACGTGTGACCCAGGAGCCATTTTTATCATTGTGTAACATTTACAACTACTTGAATGTCATTTTTTTTTTCATTTTTAAAAATTTGTTCTTTTTAGTTATACGTGACAGCATAACTTCCCATTTTTATGGTCATACGTGATGTGGAGTTGCGCTGCTCATGTATTCGTATATGAGCAGAGGAAAGTTATGTTCAGTTCATTCTATTGTCTTTTGTACTCCCATCTCTCCTCCCTTCCCTTGATTCCCTTTTGTCTAATCCAATGAAATGCTATTCCCTCCCCCACTCCCCATCCTACTGTGTGTTAGCATCTGCATATTAGAACGTTCAGCCTTTGTTTTTTTGGGATTGGCTTATTTCACTTAGTGTGATAGTCTCTAGTTCCATCCATTTATCAGCAAATGTCATACTTTCACTCTTCTTTATGGCTGAATAATATTTCATTGTGTATATGTACCACTTAAATGTCATTTTCATAAAGTCTCTGGCTTTGAAGGGGCCTACTCCTTTTCAGGTTCTCTGATTGAAACAGTTTATCCAGGACTAGTTTTCTGGGGAAGAATGAGGCTCACTTAGGATGTGGGAGAGGTTGTATATGTGAAATGATAAATAGGAACAGAATTATAAATGCAGTTCTTGAAATAACACACAAGGGATGATGAGATTTTGTTTGGTGGTTTTGTTTGAGAGGGTGGTCAAGAGGGGGCCTCTGGGAACATACTGGGGAATGAAGTTGATCAAATCACATGCCTGTCCCATTCTGTGTAGTTGTTATATACTGATAAAACATTAAAAAACATAGTTAAGTTGGCTTATGTAAGGCTGGAGTCATACATTATACTTCTGATTTTTTTTTTGGTACCGGGGATTGAACTCGGGCACTTAACCACTGAGCCACATCCCCAGCCCTATTTTGTGTTTTATGTAGAGATAGGGTCTCACCAAGTTGTTTAGCGCCTCGCCATTGCTGAGGCTGGCTTTGAACTCGCAATTCTCCTGTCTCTGCCTCCCAAAGTGCTGGGATTACAGGCATGCGCCACTGTGCCCAGCTCTGATTTTTTTTAAGGAAAAGAAATTATAAATGCAGTTTAATTAAATCTTTCTACTTTTAAGATATGAGCATAGCAATTGAGGTTTTCTTACACTCTCCTGTCTTCGTCCATTTTTATGGCATCACTTTTTAAAAGTGGAAATAGTGTGGTAGTGTGCTTCAGTGACCCCAGTCTTCATTTGGAAAGTCTGGGCATGTTCACTTTTTATTTTTAAGTGAGCAGCCATTCTGGGCGCTTCTGTTAGTTCTTAGAGAGCGGTTGCTGCTGCTGGGAGACTGATTCTGGCTGAGATGTGCAGAGGTGGCTGCAGGAGTGCCCTTTGTGCCGTGCCCTGCAGCCTTGCTTTGCGCCTGCTCCTGGGCCAGGGGGCATTCCTGGTCCCTGGCCCCACAGGTGCTCATCCTGATGCTTGCTCACCTGCATCGTCTCTCCTGTCTGTTCCCGTCTCCAGAAGCTCTACATCCTTGGTGGGGAGGTGGCTGAGTCTGCGCAGAAGTGCACCCACCTCATCGCCAGCAAGGTGACGCGCACCGTGAAGTTCCTGACGGCGATTTCTGTGGTGAAACACATTGTGACTCCAGAGTGGCTGGAGGAGTGCTTCAAGTGCCAGAAGTTCATTGGTGAGTAGCAGCCTGGCGACCTCGGGGCAGTACCAGAGAGGCTCCAGGTCTGCCTCACCAGATGCATTTCCACTTTCATCCAAATATACAACTAATTTGTTTTTTAACTATTTGGTAATTGTTCATTTAAGCTTATAAATTTATTTCATGTGCCAGTGATTCATTCAATTGGTATCTCTACATTTTACTATAAAATATGAACGTTTTAGTCATTTGAATGATGTCAGGGGACACAAGCTCTGTATCCCTCTCTGTTCTCTTCCTTAGAGTATTTTATTTGGAAATGTGGCTGTAAATGATAGACTTATCATCTATGAAGTATAACTTCTCCTCTTTTTGGAGGGAGAAAAGGTGCACACAGATGTCCTGGCACAGTTTAAGTATTGGTTCCTGTAGGAGGGACAAATTGTGACCTGCTTTCAATCATGCTGCCATGGATCAAGGTGGTTGTGTTTGGGGCTAGATGTGGAGGAGGACTTCTCTTAGACTAATGAACACACCTGCATGTGTTTAGAACCTTGCTCCGTGCACAACAGACACACATTCTGTGCTTTTCTCCATAGAAGCTGTAGAGCCCAGATGAACTTGTGCCTTTACATCCTAAGTAACATTGGTGTCACTGTGTCTGCTGGGTCAGTGTCCTAGCCTGTACCCCCCAGCCAGGGACTGCAAGCCTCCCCATGTGCATCCTAGGCCTCATCTGGCCCCTGGGTAGGGTAGGGGGCAGAAGCACCAAGGGCAAGATAAGCTTCCCCAGTATTGGTTTTGGGGTTACTAATACATTTTAGAGAGTAGGCAGATTTGCAAGTATGGAATCCATGAATAACAAGACTCCATGTTAAGTCATATCTAGATTTTGTCAATTGAAATTTGGGGAATTTTTTTGTTAAGTAAAAAGATACTAATGAAACACAAGACAGAAGAAATTGTTGTAGTTACAATCACTACAGATGTGTTGTAGCTCCTAGTTTTCTGTAATATGAAGAGCCATGGTGTTTGGAATGTGATGCACTATTCTCAGTTGAAATGCTGAGATTCCTCGGGTTCTGCTGGGATTGGGCTGTCCCACTGCATCAACACATGGAGCTTGGCATCCCAGCTGTGGGTCTCTGCAACTCCCAGAGCTGCTGAGGTGGTCCTAGTCTGCCGGTTTGCAGATGACCTGTGTGGTGAATTTCCAGTTCACGTACTTTCAGGGTTGACGGTCTGTGAGAACTGATTCTTTGATCTGTTTATAAGGTTCACAGTTCATATTGGGTGGGCACTTTAGATTGACTTTTATTTCATTGTGAATAGATATTTGCTGTGTTGATCTTTGAGACTTATCAAGTTGTTCAGTTATAAGCATTTAATATTAAGAAAATTCATATTGTACCCTCCAAATTCCAGAGTTCCTAAGAGAATTTTTCCAACTTAGTAATGATTCTGTTTAAAAGGAACTATTTTTTAGGGCAGTTTAGGTCCTCAGCAAAATTGCAGAAAATGCAGAGATTCCCTGCGTGCACACGTGTGCACACTCATAGCCAGCATCCCACGGAAGAGTGGCACATTTGTACAGTGAACCTGTGTGGACCTTTGGCCATGGTCACCTGTGGTTCAGAGTTCCTTCTTGTTCTCCTGGCATTGCACATTTGTGGGCTTTGACAGACGTGTGGTGACGCACAGCTACAGTTACAGGGTCCTGCAGAACAGTTAGCCTGTGCCCTGCCTGTTCATGTCTCCCCTTACCATCCCCTGGCAGCCACTGCTCTTTTTATTACTGTGTCTGTGGTTCTGCCTTCTCCAGAATGCCCTGTGGTTGCAATTACATAGCATGTTGTTCCTTCAGAGTGGCTTCTTTCACTCATCAGTGTGCATGTGAGGTTCCTCCATGTCTGCTCGTGGCTCGAGCTGCTTTTCAGCACTGAGTGCATCCTCTTGCCATCCCTTCACCTATGAAGGAGGATGTGGCTGTTTCTGAATGTTTGCATTTATCACTAAAGTTGCTGTAAACATTTGCACACAGGCTTTTGTGTGGACAAGCTTTCAGCTCATTTGGGTAGACATCCAGGAGCACTGTTACTGGATCACATGGTGAAAGTATGTTTTGTTTTGTAAGAAATTGCCAAACTGTCTTCCGCTGTACTGTTTGTACTCCTGCTGGCAGTGGCTGAGAGTCCCGGTTGCTCCTCGTGCTTCTCAGTGTGTGGTGCCATCAGTGTTCTGGATTCTGGCTGTTCTGACAGGTGTGTGTTGGCATGACTTGGCTGAGTTTTGATGTTGAGTGTCTTTTCATATACCCATTTGCCATCTGTCTGTCTTCCTTGGTGAGGTCTCCAGAGCTTTTTGCCCATTCTCTCATCAGGATATTTGTTTTCTTAATGTTGAGTTTTAAAGAGTTCTCTATGTTTTAATAACAGTCCTCTGTCAGTCTTTTACAAATACTTTCTCCCAGCCTGTGGCTTACCTTCTCATTCTCTTGACAATGTATTTTGCAGAATAAATGTTTTTAATTGTAGTGAAGTCCAACTTATGAATTATTTCTTTCCAGGGATCATGCCTTTAGTGTAGTATTGAAAAAAGTCATCCTTGAACCCAAGGTCACCTAGATTTTCTCCCATATTATCTTCTACCTTGAGTTAATTTTTATAGAGTACAAGGTCTGTGTCCAAACTCATTTTTTTGCACTGGATATTGCGTTTATGTAGTGACGAGACTGCCAGAGGATCAGCAGACTGTCCATGAGCAAAGAAAGCTTTTTACATTTGTAAAGGATTGATTTCTTTTCTTTTTTCCTGTACTGGGGATTGAACCCAGGAATGTTTTACCACCGAGCCATATCCCCAACCCTTTTTATTTTTATTTTTGAGGTAGGGTTTCACTGAGTTGCTGAGGCTGACCTCAAACTTGCCATCCTCCTGCCTCAGCCTCTTGAGTAACTGATACTACAAGTGTGTGCCACCATGCATGACTGTCAGTGTTTAAGAAAAGAGAAGAAGATGCAACAGAAATAGCACATGGCCCACAAATCTTAGAACACATGTCATCTGGCTGATGCCAGTTTGCCAAGTCCACCCCTCCACCCTCTTGCCTTTGGTGGATGTCTGGTTGAGTTGAGCTGTCCGTCACACTGTGTGGTAGGTAGGCAGTGCAGGAGAAGGCTTCTCTGAATACAAGACACAGTCATAAGAAGGCTGGACATTTTGTGTACTCCAACTTTGGTGCATTGGGAAGGTATTAAAAACTGAAAGCTGGGCTATTAAAAATCCTCAGAAGTCTTTAAAAGTTGGTGGATGCCCATTTTGTGTGTGTATGTGTGTGTGTGAGTGTGCATACTAAAGATTGAGTGCTGTACACTTTTACATCCTTAAAGGGAATGTGTTATGGTGAGCCAACAAAGTGTGAAAGACCCACCTAATTGATATCAGCTGATGGACCCTGATGTCCTTCAAGGCTCTGCTGTGTTGGCCACGTCCACACTTGGATGTGGTGGTCACTGAGGCTGGCCCTCTAGGCCTGGGATTCTTCACCATGGGTCTGGACTGGAGGAGTTGGCTAGTTCCTCAGAACAGTGCGTGATTGCAGTGGAGGGTGAGGCAGGCAGGTGCAGCCCCCCAGGAGGGTCCCCATGTACGATGGTTTTCTTTAAAGGAGTTGATGGCTGCTTACTCAGAGAAAGAACGTCTGCCTTTTTCTGTCTGGTTGTCTTCAGGGGAAGGTAAATGAAGCATGATGGGGAGATGAGAGTACCCAGAGTCTATAGAGGAAGAGGAGCCACCAGTAACCTGTGCTCCCTGCGTGTGAGGAGACTGGGGCGCATCACCAGCTGCACTGCAGGCCCCTGACTTCTTCAGTGTGTGTGCCCTTCTGTTTTCCAGATGAGCAGAACTACATCCTTCGAGATGCTGAGGCCGAAGTCCTTTTCTCTTTCAGTTTGGAAGAGTCCCTAAAACGAGCACACGTTTCTCCGCTGTTTAAGGTACACTGGGAGGAAAAACCACATCAGCTGGGGTACACGTAGTGATGTCCAGCTGAAGGTGCCGGTCTCTAGGTGATCACCTGGCCATCCAGTGGCCTTTCTTCCCAGGACACTGCCACATGCGGTCGTCTTCTGGGAAATGCAGAACAGTCCTAGGGAGGTTGCTGTTTACAATAGCTTCTTAAAAATAGGTACAAAATCAAATTGGTAGATTTATTAGAGATAAGGTGTTCAGAGGATATGTTCATAAATAATTCAGTTGGTAAGAGACATTCAAGCTCATTTTTCTGCTTTTAACAAATCTTTGGAAGACATAGCTTATATTCTCAATAAATGTGTTTTCAGCTAGAGAAAATGCTTGAAAAGATGTTAATTGAAAGTTGCATAAATAATTCAGAACTAAAGATTTTTAAATATTTGTTACATAAGAGACTTAAAACAGTTGGGAATTTTTTTTTTTTTTTTTAAATCAAAGAGCTAAGCAAATCAATAAAGATAATCTGCTCTTTGAACCTCTTAAGACACCAGCTTAGGAACTGGTGATTTGGAATATGGAGTTGGATGAATCCTTGCCTTCTACCTAAAGTAGTCCAATTTTTCTACATATTTGTTTGGCCTTTTTTTTCCTAAGAGAAGTTGAAAACAAAATAGTATTTCTGACTATAGTTGGGTCCAAATAAAGAGAAAATAAAGCTAAAGAAAAGGTTGCAGGCCAGGAGTTGTGCTGCCAGTCTTTGCTCAGCAGGGAAGTGTGGTTAAAGGGAGTGTGGATTTAGAACTTGATGGAAATTGTGAGCTAGGTGTGGTGGTGCCTCCTGTCTTCCCAGCTGCATGGGAGGCTGAGGCAGGAGGGTACAAGTTCAAGCCCGTCCTGAGCAACTTAATGAGGTCCTGTCTCAAAAAATAAAGAGGGCTGGGGGTGTAGGTCAGAGGTTTAGTACACTCTGGTCCAGTCAGTCCTCAGGACATTATGACACATGCTTGTAACAGTCTTGCCTAGTCATAGAGCACTCCATTTCTTTTAGGAACTTAAGATCTGGTTACATTTGGTTATCACAGGTCATATTTCACATGTAAAAGTGCTTAGTTATTCTCAAACTGACATACCTGGGTTTTTCTAGGCCTGTTTAGTGAGGGAGTATCATCTCAGGAAGGTTCCACATTTTGTCAAAAATCTCAGGGTGGAGCCATGAAAAATCATATACTCTCAAAATTCAAAGCATTCAAAAAATAGTATGTATATTTTCATTTTATTTTAAGGCGAAATATTTTTATATCACACCTGGAATCTGCCCAAGCCTTTCAACTATGAGAGCAATCGTGGAATGTGCTGGAGGAAAGGTCTTGTCTAAGCAGCCGTCCTTCCGGAAGCTCATGGAGCATAAGCAGGACAAGGTGAGTGAAGAGGCCTGTGCTGTCCAGGCCGCCCCAGGCCAGGCCCTCGGCACTCAGGAGCTCCTCCTCTTCTCTCCAGAGCCTGTCAGAGATCATCTTGATATCCTGTGAAAATGACCTTCACCTGTGTGGAGAGTACTTTGCCCGTGGAATAGGTAGGGTGTTACTCTGTTCTGTCAGGCTTGGCTCGTGGGCGTGGCACGCGCTGACACTAACGTGTGGCTCTGCTTCCCCCTAAGAGGTGCACAACGCGGAGTTCGTGCTCACGGGCGTGCTCACGCAGACGCTGGACTACGAATCATATCCTTTCTGGAAGAGAGGCGCGGGCTTGGGCGCGGGTGCTGCAGCGCCTGCACACCCCAGCACTGGCTCTTGGTGCGTTGGGGTGCGCGGCTTTGCAGACCTTGAGGGGTCAGGGTCAGCGGGCACCGCTAACTAGAAAGGAGAGCTGTCTGGTTATGTGTGTGCGAGTGTCTGGCAGTTGGATAAAAGAACTGGGAAAAAATCTCTTCAAGTATGTATTTTCTTTGTGCCCACTGGTTTCCAAGGTCGTCATTTTTAGAATGAGGTACAGATGGGGTGTACTCTCTGCCACTGGGGCTTTGAGATGGGCAGGACACAGCGTCATAGAAGCACCCTGAGAAGTAATTTACTAGCACACAAAAGTGGCACGCAACGGCCAGCTTTTGGAAAAATTCTCACATGCTTAGGTTTTTTTATATTTCAGATGATCAGATAAACAAGAAAGCTTGTTACTTTTTTAAGTTCTTATTAAAAAATCTGAAATATTGTTCTAATGTATAAACAGCTCATAAGTGAAGCAAAATGTACTTCATAAATCCTTACCAAAAAATGTGTTTCAACCCCAGTTTATGCCCGTGCCTGGGTAATGTTTCTTGGACCTTCCTTGTGGGCTGGGTGGCGGGCTTAGGGTCTGCTCTCTGAGTGCAGTGGTGCCCACAACCTCCAGCGGAAGTCAGTGTTGACAGGCCATTCCTCACATGAAGATTTGTGTTTCAGGTGGGAGTGCATAAGCCACAGAGTCAGGATGAGGTTCATCCCTGAGTCCTTCCTGTGCTCCTCCTCTGTCCATTGATTCCATTGATCACACATTTCCTCTTGCTCTGAAAAATTATAGGAATATGTTGTAGAACTTTAACATTGTAACATTGTGTAGAAGACCTGCCTGTGGGGGAAAGGCACTTTAAGAGGGATTGTGCCTCAGTTCCAGAATCCAGTGTCTGCTTAGTGGTCGTCACCTGCTTGGTGGGGATGCTGCTTGTTCAGAGAGCCCCTCAAGAGCACAGAGCAAGGTGCACTCTGTCTTGGTCTGCCAGAAGTCATGGCAGGGATTCTGAGGGCAGCAGTGAACGACCTGTTTAGTCTGTGTAGACATGCCGTGAGCATTGAGTTATTATAAGTGTCTTCTTGTGTCTTTTTTAAAACTTACATGTGGATACTATCTCGTGACCTTTTTTGATACCTGTAGCCGGAGGGTCGCCTGGTAGATGTTGCCAAGGTGTGTTTAGGAATGCAGGCACTCTTCGGGACACAGGTGGATCAGTTTTTGTGCTGGGGCTTGGGGATGTGGACCTTTAGGGATGCGCACTGGTCATGTCAGTTCAAAGGAGATTCCAGCTGCCAGTGAGCTCCGGTGTAGCCTTGGGTTGGCATCACCGGGCAGGCTGAACAAGCTCCAGTGCCAGCTCCAGCCGGAGGCCCACAGGTCAGGCTGAGTGAGTCCCGAGCATGTGTGTCAGGGTTTAAAGTCCTTTGTGGTTGGTAAGGACAGTGCTTTAGCGTTCTTACGAAGTCTCCTAAAGCTGCTTGACTCAGGGTAGAGGTCTCTGTCTGTGGGTGCTCTTCTGCCTTGCCTTTGAAAGAGTTTTCCTCAACACGCCCACGTATAAATTTAACTGACGGCCTCACCTGCTGCAAATGAATCCCAGGCACAGGGCCGGCTGCCGGCCAGGGCGCACACCAGGGCTTCCTTCAGATGTGCTTGTTTTCCAGCTGCTCTCTTGGGGACAAGACGAAGAAGCAGGAGAACAAATGTATTGCATATACTGCATCTTATTAAGATGTGTGATTTTATCCTGAGGAAACATAAATTATGTTTTGTACTATGTGACTTTATGAGCCCACATTAGGTTTTATGATTCATTTACCAGGTTTTTAAATGTTTTCACAAAACCATATGGAACTTCAGCTACAAATAAAGTGATGTAAATAAAGACCTTGCTATCTAAATTATGGATGTTAAAGATTTGAAATGTTTTGTACTGCGATTATTTTTATTTCTTATACTCTTTTCTTTTATATTGATATCTTGCCAACATTTTAAATAAATGAACTTTTGAACTTCACTTAGAATGGAGTGACACTTTGTTACCCCACATTTTTGCATAGCTTCTGCGAGTCACATCCCACTGGATCGCATTTGAAGTAATTTCAAGGCAACATGTTGGTTAGAAGTTTTCTCCTTAAGAAGTCATTTCTGGAAGGCTGCGCTTCTTCACCAGGCTCTAACCAGGCACAGCACCACATGCGCAGAGCCAGGACACTCTAGAGCCGCACCATCCTGCTTCTATTCGGATCATATTGAGGCGCCTGCCTGGCTGGGCTGTGAATGCAGAGGAGGATGGAGCAGTGGTTGCTGGTGTGGCCGCTGGTGTTCAGATCGAGGTGACCATTCCATTCAGATGTGCAGAGCTGCTCTCCTGTGCTTGCTTATCAGACGTGCTCCTGAAACCCGGAGTTTGTTTCTGTGACAATTCCAAGGATTTGTGATCTGCTTGGGTGTTTATTCTTCAATCACACGATCTCTCCAGTTTAATTCTTGAACACCACTCAGAAGGGAACACACATTTTTAAAAAGCATTAGCACAGAATGAGCTCCACCCTCAGGCCCTTCTCAGGGCTCCACAGGTTGTGATGCACATGCCCCTCAGGTGTTCCTCAGCTCCCATGGGCCTGTGTGGAGTTGTTCTGCAGATGGAAAGGAGGCAGCTCTGGGGAGGTGACCACACAGTCTCACGTTCTAAAGTAAGGAGCGATGTTGACATTGCCAGCTTCCTGTCTGACCTTTGACCTATGGTGGTTTTGTGGTGACCTAACGCAGGGCGCTCCTGGGTCTTAAGCATGACTGATGGGTGTCACCTTCAGCAGAGGTACCACCTGAGCTTTTCAGCATGTCTTCACAGCAGCCTGCTGGCGCGGCCCCAGTGTCTACCCCTGAGCACCTATACGGTGCCAAAGCGCTTGGAGGTACTTACCCAGAACTGGCCTCTCCTCCTGTCCCACAGGCGAGGTTCATTGCTACAGATACCTTAGATTCTGTAGAATCCTGGAAGTGCAGAGGAATTTTGTAAATTGAAATAAAAGTTTCAGTTTGTGAAATACTTGCTAAGTACTGTGTCCTACAACTTAGACCCTGGAAGAAGGTGGACGTGACTAGACTTGATGGGCCTTCTGGCCGGAGCACGGCTCGGCTGTCATCTACAGAGGGGACTGTGTTTATTGACCAGCTCTCAAGCATGGCTGGCTCATCAGCCTTTCAGTCTGTGTTCTAGAACTCCAGGAGCTGTCTGCAGCCAATTTTCTTGCACAGCTGTTAAGCACTATTTGGTTAAGAGGGAGTTAAACATGAACATCCACGAATAAAAGCTGTCAAGTAGCTTTCCTTGCTGGGAAGATGGATTAGGTCAGAAAAATCATTTCTCATAAGGAAGTCTTTCATTTACTCTTGCTATTTTGCCTGGCTCAATATCATCTAGTAGAAATATAATGTGAGCCACATATGGAATTTAAAAAATTTACTTAGTAGCTGCAGTAGTTTATAATTCTAGTAACTTTAATTAACCATTATATCCCAAATGTTCTCTAAGCTATAAGTAATCAGTATTTTTTAAAACTATTGAGATATTTTTACCCGTTTTGAGTGCCAAGACTTTAAAATCTGGGTTATATTTTATACTTAACACATCTTAATTGTAATTCTCACTGGAAATACTTGATGTGTATTTAGATTTCATACCACTGACATTTGGAAATTATACAACCAGGTTATTTTTCAACTGAATTAGTGTCCATTTTTAAATTAGTATTAAATAAAATATAAAAAATTCAATATTTCTCACTTGCACTAGGTAGATTCCTGGTGCCCAGTGATAAGATGTAGCTGTCGTGTTTAAGCAGATAGAGAGCCGACTAACTGTGTCCTTACTCTTATTCACCCCAGATTACGTGGCAATCCGGGATGGAAGGGTGGGAATGGCAGTGCTGAAGGTGAAGCTGTGCCGCCCACACCCGCCCGGCTTGCTGCTTTGTGTGGGATAGTTAAGGCTTCCCCTTCCACGTGCTGGGTCACAAAAGTTGGTCTACCCGTGTGGGTGCTGGTGTTGTGAGGAAAGTAACCAGTGCCCAGCTCTGGAGTTGACAGGCTCATCAGGAAGTCAACAAGCATGTGTCTTAATCCAGCAAGTATCTGGCAACGTGAGAAACATTTGAGTAGCAATAACTCTTTGATTTCCTCTCACAGAAGAGGTCGAGGTTGGGGAAAGACAGTTGATTCTGTGCTCTGAGCACGAGTGCTACCCAGTTTCCAGGATGCACTCAGATCTGTGCAATGTAAAAGAGAAGTGTGCACCAAGTTCCGAGTTTGTAGGAAGCCTGGCCACCTCCGCACGTGAACCTCGACCGTCCCTTGCGTGCTTGTCTTCCTGTCCCACTGCCCCACGCCGCCTCTTGTCTCTTCCCTGCAGGGTCCTCCCCAGATGCTGGGAACAGACGGGTCCTCGCCTGCTTCTTCCCTCTGCTCTTCTGCGCATCACAGCTGCAAAACTGCCTGGGGCTGCCCTCCTCACGGGTACCAGCCAGGCTCCTTCCCTCCTCAGTTATAGCAAGGGCTTGGTCATCTCCCAGCCAAGTTGCCCTCTGTACTCTTCAAGAGCAGTTTTCTCGACAAGATTCTGCTTGTCCCAGCTCTGCTAAAAACAAGAGAACCCAAATTGTGATGTTTGGGACTTTAATCTCTTGTGACATCTCCGTCCACTCCTCATTCCCACCACTCACTTGGAATTACTTGCTGCTACCCAAGCTCACCAGATAGCTCACAACCTCCTGACCTCATCTGCTGGTTCTCTTCAGAGTAACTTCCTTCCTCTCTGGTAGGAGTTCCTGTGCACTTGCCCTTGGGAAACCTTTCCTGAGCTTTGCAATACTGCTCCCTCCTCTCTATCCCGAGCCCTCTCTGATACAGAGTAGCAGCTGCCCTGGAGGCTGTGGTCATTTGTTGGTGATCTGGTCCTTCCCTGCATTGATAAAGCCCCAGAGGCAAGATTAGACCCTCCTCACCTTTCTATCTGTGGTAGGTAGGCAGAAGTAAGCCCCCGAGATGTCCATGCCACTCCATAGAATCTGTGGCTACCATGTTACCTCTGCAGGTGTAATTAGGGTTAAGGACCCCAAGATGGCCCTGGCCAATCACATCAGCCCTTAAAAGTGAACAGGGAGGTCAGAGAAGTGGGGCAGGGAGATGTGAGAGGACCCCACCTGTGCTGCTGCCTCAGGCTGAGAGTGTCCCCACCTCCAAGAGCAGAGGACAGCCCTGGGTCCAGCCAACCAGGAAGTGGTGCTCTTCTCCCCACAAATGCAAGTGACTGGCTTCTGCCGACAACTGAGCAAGCAGGAAATAGATTCTCCCCTGGGGCCTCCAGAAAGGAATGCAGCCAGTGGACACCTTGGATTCTATCGGCTGAGACCTCGCCAGGCTCCTGAACACAGCTGTCAGGTAATGGATCTGTGTTTGAATTCAGGCCCCCAAAGTTGGCATTTTGTTATAGCAGCAGTAGAAAATTGACGCAGTGCCCCAGGTCCTAGAGCGAAGCTTGGCATTGTACACATCTGCTCAACGTCCATTGAGCTAAAGTTGCCATGGCAAAATAAAGAGCCATTGCAAGTTTTTGGAGGGAACAAGGTAATGATTCCAGGATTCATTTGGAGGCAGATGGTCGGGGGAAGGCAGAGAGGTGAACATGTTAGTCACCTTCGTAAAACGCAGGAAGAAGTGGGGTTAGAAGGGAGACATGGACAGAAAGAGGGAGCATCCACAGGGCAGCGTCAGGCTGCCCTGGTGGAGACCCACAGTTACACCTCTGGGGGTGAGAGCTGTGGTGCTGATGGGAACAGGAGCTTGGTGAATGCAGTGGGGGACTTGGTGACAGTGAGGTGCTTATGACCCCTTAGGCTGGGGTCATTCTTCAGGAGCTGTCGTATTGGCCTTGGGCACCTTTCAGCAGATGGTAGAAGATACCAGTGGACCAGCCGGAGGGGTGAGACGAGAGCCTGAGGCCCAGGGAGAAGTTTGTATCCTCAGCAAAATGGTGGACAGGTATCATGACCCGCCTTCCTTCAGAAAATGTGAAATGCTGAAATTAGGTGAGTAGATATGGAAATAAATCCTTGAGGTGATGAGGCAGGCACTCGGCCAAGAGCTAGGAGGGAACCGAGGACCAGCTGAGCACCACAGCCAGTCCCGAGAGCATGTGTCCAAACAGCCAGACTGGGTTCCATTCCACAGCATCACGAGATGGGAGGAGCTCAGGTCTGCCGAGCCTCAGTGAAGGCCTTCCCCAGCCTGGAATCCACAGGGCGACATGCGGAGGAGCGTAAGCCTCAAGTAGCAAGCAGTACGCTGGTGCTGCCAGCCTCGGCCCACCACTCTGCCTGAGGCTGACCCGGAGCCTGGCAGACACTCCTCAGAGCAGGGAGCAAGGAGGGGGGCACGCTGAGCAAGAGCAAGCAGTCTTGGGCTTGCCACGACCGAAGAGCACTGCTCAGGGACAGTGGTTGCAATCCATGAACAGCGAGCTTGGTCGAGGTTTAAGGTTCCCACCCACCTTTTCTTCCACTGTACCGGCTCCGCAGCATCCCTGGAACCGCAGTAGCTGCAAAACCCAGCAGCTCCATGGACACTCACGGGGCAGGACAGTTGGGGAGTTCCCCCAAAACCTTATTCCCAGAGAACTGTCACTCTGCCCCAGCCACCCGCTCCACAACAAGCCATTCCCAGGACTTGCTGTTCCCTGCCTCAGTCCTCCAGTGAGGGGAGTCCTAGCCCCAGAGCATGTGTGGAGGGGTTCATGTTGACCGTTTCATACCACAGTCACCTAGCAGGGGATGCCAACCAGGACACATGAGCTGCTGGTCAATGAAACTGGGAAGGTCTAGGCGTGAGATGCCCTCAGGGGCTTTGAGAAGTTCCAGCTGTTCCTGGGGACTTCGAGGGCCCACGTGTGCAGGGCTGCCCTGTGCCCCCAAGACCTTGGAGGCCCCAGGCTCATTCTCTGCGTGCTCCTGAGGCTCGGCTGCAGTAGGAGAGCAGGTGTAAGGGTAGTGACAGACTCTCCTGGGCAGAGTGTGGCAGCCCAGGAGCCCAGAAAATGCGTTTGGGGAATCCTTTGATGACCAGGCAGACTTCAGTGCTGCTCCCAAGAAGCCATGTGTCCAGGTGTTCAGTGGCCAGATTCATCAGACACAGAAGCAGGAAAGTGTGCCAATACACATTTAAAAGGCAGTCAATAGACATCGGCCCTGAGTAAGCCAGGTGGCCAAAGATACTAATATGTTCAAGACCTAAAATAAGTATGTCTAAAGAATTCATGGGAAAATATGAGAATTATGCCTCTCCAAATAGAAAAAAATGCTATTTAGAAATTATAATAAATAATATAGAGAATCGTGTTATCATTCCAAAATAAATACTATCTAGTCCCATGTCTGTATCTGTGCTCAGCAGTTCCACTCCCAGCAAAAATGTATACACACATGGGTGTCTGGAGACAGTCTGATGCCCACTGACAGAGAGTAGAAAAAATAGCAAAATACAATGAGAAGCAGGAATGTACTACTGCTGTAAGCCACTGTATGGACGGGGTCCACAGGGAGCGTGCTGTGTAGAGAGGTGGCCGAGATAAATAATGTTCTGTGCTTACTTTCCTAGAGAGCACCGGGTAGATAACCTGTGACATGGATGATCAGGGCCGTAGTTTGGGGAGGAGGGCGAGGATAGCGCAGGCACTGAGGGGGTTTCTGGGTTGGCTGTTGGTAAGCTTTTCTTGACCTCGTGGATGTTGTTACAGAGCCCATGTCTGAAAGCTCATTCCAGAAAAAACCCAGTGTCCAAGAGATGAGTGCTGGGGAGAAATAAAGCCTTGTTCAGTGGCCAGAGTGGAGAGGAGGGAGCTGTTGGCACATCGGCATCTCCCCCGGGGGCCGATGGGCTGCAGACATGGCATGGGAACAATGGGGGAGAGCGATGCTAACCAAGGGGAGGAGTGTCCCTGTCTTTCCGGGAGTAGGTGGAGGTCTTCCAGGACCTTCTGTGCCCCCTCTTCATCCTTTACAGGTGATGGTGTTTCCAGTCACAGTGGTTAGTAGGTGTCTTTGGCTCTGGAGGAGGAGGAGAAATTAGACAAGAGGAGGTCAAGTCAAGCCCTGAGCACAGCCCAGGCAGAACGTTTCTCCATTGATCAGGACATCTACATGCGGAGCTGAGTGGAGCCCGACCCAGATAGGCAGCAAAGGGGCAGGCGGCTTGAAGATGGGGAGGCCAGCCTCCTCACCCTCTTGCTGTCACCCAGGGGACTCTGTAGGCCCAAGGGAAGAGTCAGTGTTCACAGCAAAAGTGGCCTTCAGGTCCCTAGGAGTAACCGAGGCAACCGTTAGCATCAGAGGTGTGATTGACAGCACACCTGGTAGGACATTGGTGACATTGCCCCTGCAAGACCTCCAGAGTTAGTGATGTCTAAGTCAGCTAAGAGCAAGTGCAACCAGAGAGTGTGTAACAGTCACATGGGCGTACCAGCTCTGTGATAACTCATAAAGTCATGGGTACCTTTAGGACATACATGTGCTGTGCTTCAGTAGAGTTAAAGCAACAGCAAAAGCACTTCTGTTCTGCATCTCCTGAATTGGTGGTCTCCAGCCCGTGGGCCAAATCTGGTCCACAAAATGTTTTTTGTAAATAAAGTTTATTGGAACCCAGCCGTGCTCATCATGTACGTGGTGACTCTGGCACCGTGCCTTCTGAGGAAGCTGTGACAGACCTTATGGCCTCTAACCTGGAAGTAGTATTATCGAGCCCTGTACAGAAACTGTCGACTATGTCTTTGCTCAGTTCCTGCTCCCTTTCTCCAAACTAGCATTTTTAAACCTCCATTGTCAAATTCAAATGCCGATTCTTTTTTTTTTTTTTAACCAGCCAATTTTAAAGAAGGACGTGGAAACAGACCGGGCTTGGCATTCAGGGAGCAGATGTGGAGGTGGTGTGGAACTGGGCGCTGAGGCTGCCATTTGACAGTGCACGCGATGGGATGCAAACGGGGGTGGACCTTCAGAGCCGCAGGTGGGAGGCCAGTGCTCTGGAGTCGGCATGTTCCTGTCCACTTTCCAGGACCTGGGAAACCCGGTCCACTCCACTCCTGCGGCTGCGGCCATGAGTACCCAGGCTCAGCTCAGCCCTTCTTCTGTGGCTCTGGGCTTCGTGTGCCTTGTTTCTGATGCCCTAGATGGCCACAGGTCCTGAGGCTGGGCGCAGGGCTTGACACAAACTGGTTCAGCTGTACAGAGCCATCCAATTTGTTCAAAATTCAAGTGTTGTCTTCACACACAAACAAGTAAAAATAGTGGGGGATGTTTCGGTTGAAAAGAAGAAATGAGAATTTAATAGTAACGATTTACAGATTTTTTTTCTTATCAAAAGACTCAATGAAAATTGACTTCGGAATTAGTTAATACTGGTCCAATCTATATATGGAGAATAATAAAGGTGAGGATTTTGCAGGTGTGCTTTGTTTTGTATTTTTCAAATTTGCATCATCTTCCCCTCTCCCTCTACCCTATATATACCAAGAGCCTGTTTTAGCATTAGGATGGAAGAAAGAGAAGGAATAATATTTTTATTTTGTTTTTGTTTTTCTATTAGAGCTTTATACACACAGCCGTGGGGTCCATCTTGACTCACTCATACATGCATAGAATTCAATGTCAGTTTTCCCTCCCATCCTTTTTCCCCTGCCCCCTTTCCCTTCCTCTACTAGGCTTCCTCTCACCATCTATTTATTTATATTTGATTGGTGCTCTCCACCTATGCAAAAGTGCATTCCCTGTGGTTTTCATATGTGCATAACACGGTTTTTTCACCACTTTCTTGCCTGCGCTCTGCCTCTCTGTCTCCTTCTTCTACATTACTGATCTTCCCTTTATGTTATACTATCCTTCCCTCCCTCTTTCATTTATTTTACTCTAGCTTCCACAAATGAGAGAGAACATTTGATTTTTCAGTTTCTGAGTTTGGCTTATTTTACTTGGCATAATGTTCTTCATTTTCATCCATGTACCAGCAAATACCGTAATTTCGTTCCTTTTTATGGCTGAGTAAAACTCCGTTGTGTATATATACCACAATTTCTTAACTCATTCACCTACTGATGGGCACCTGGGTTGATTCCATAATAGCTGTTGTGAATTGTGCTGCTGTAAACATTGAGGTGGCTATATTGCTGGCTATATTGCAATTTTAGATCTTTGGGAAAATACCAGGGAGTGGGATACTAGGGAGTGGTTGGGTCATATGGCGATTCCCTCCCTAGTTTTTTAAGGACCCACCACAGTGCTTTAAATTATGTATGTAGACTATTATATTTGCCTCACAAATTGATGTGCTGTACTTAGTCGCTCCTTCCCCTGCATTTTCTAATAGTCGCGATTGTCCTGAATGTTTTTCTGTGGCAATGTCCCTATCACTGATGAGCTTTGTTTAGCGGTGCTGGGACAGAACCCAGGCCCTCGCATGCTAGGCCAGTGCTCTTCCTGGCCAGCCCTGTGAACCTGGTTGTGTATGTGCATGTGAAGTATGGAGTTTTTCTTTCAGGTGGCTCCTGTTCTCACCACTTCCTCAGGGAGAACTTGTGTGTGATTGCTGTCCAGCACGGCTGTCCAGCACGGCTGTCCTTGTCTGGGTCTCTCTGGGTGCTCTAGTGCAGAGCTCAGTTTTGGGTGGTGTGCAGTGACTCTTCACTTCCCTGGACCACTGTGTCTGGGTCTAGAGAAGGAACGATGCTGTGTCCATTCCACTGTCACCTCCACACACACAGAAACATGGGAACTTTTCGGTGTCTGCCTGTATACAATAAGAAACAGTTATCTGAGTTTGACACAAAAGTGTCTAAGCTTAGGAACTGGTTACAAGATTGCACCATTTCTAGCTGAACCCCAGTGACTCACAGAGTTGTAGTTTCTCCTTTTGACAGCCTGTAAAAATCAGTAACACTGTTGCTTCGCGGACAAGGGCAGCCTTCTTGGAATGACACCAGAGATGTGCTTGAGGAGACGGTGGTGGTGCCCACACAGTCTCCTAGCAGGTGGAGGAAATTTCAGACAAGTGGAGTCCTCGGTGAAAAGCCCCAGTTAGGATCCCTCACTAGAAGCAGATCACTTGCCCGGGAGAGGAGCACAGAGAACCTTTAGCCCCCCGGTGGGCTGTTCTTTCAGAGGTCTGGAAGTTCTGCTGCCTGCCCACTGTGCTAGGCAGTAGCCATGTGCCTATTTACATTTGAATGAATTAAAATTAGACAAAATTTAAAACGTGGTCGCTTTCCAGTCACAGCAGCCAGGCTGTGAGCCTGTGCAGGGTCCAGCCGGACACTGCTGGGCCTCTGCAGAGCAGAGGGGTTTGGGCATGGGTGAGGTGCTGAGGTGACACACCAGCCCTGCTTAGCATGGGGGCATGATACTGGACACACAGTGGCACGGGTGCCATCTTGGAGACTAGTTGCTGGTCATCTGGAGACTAGTTAGCACACAGGTGCTCTAGCCAGGGGTGGAGTTTCAGATGCACTGATTCCAAGTCAGACCCAGAGTTTGGATGGAGTTGCCTGTTGTTACACATGATGCTCATCCCCACTTAAGCCTCCATGACACTCACAAGGAGGCAGATAGTAACAGTAAGGATCTGGAACCCCACTGTCACAGCAAGCGCTGGCACTATGCGTGCCTGGGTGGAGCCCAAGCCTTTCACACACTCTCTTGTGTCTTTCCAGTGACAGTGTAAGATAGGTGCTGATGTGACCCCACTCCTACAGAGAGGACACCAGACCACAGGAATCTAAGACAGGAGCAGGATCTGAAACAGGGAGGTCTGCAGACGAGGGCCTGAGCCACTGTCCCTGAAGCAGGTGCGCAGGGCCTTCTGTGCTTTGGCCTGTGGAAAGGGACTGAGCAGAGAGTGAAGGGTGACCCCCGTCCTGCCAGCGACCTGCAGGGCCCAAGGAAAGCCTCTGGGATGCCCTTACAAGGCCTCCATGCCAGCCCTGTCCCTGCCCATCTGTCCCCAGGCCCTGTTGCCAGCCTTCCAGCTATTCTGCCTGGCACGGGAAACACCTTTACAGACAGAAACCTTGAGGTACGCACTGGCCTGTTGACTTTGGGGTATGCACTGCCTGTTGAACCAGGGCACTTGGACGTTCACTGTCCTTGGCTCTTTAGAGTAATGATGGGACACGTTGAACCACTGGCATAATGGGAAAGAGGAGGCTGGTCAGTTGGGAGCGCTCCTTCCCTGGTGAGGAGGGCGGGAGGTGAGGAGACTCAGGGTGCACTGTGGCTTCTCTCTCGCTGTGACCCAGGCCTTCACTGGACCCCTGTCCACGGCTTTGTGATCTGGGAGGCAGGGCGCCAAGGCCCCTCTAGCATGGGCCTCACTGCAGCAACGTCCAAGGCTTTGCCCAGCCAGCAGGCACAGTGCATCTTACTTGTGGGAAAAAATACTGAAGCATCTCCACGCAGGTTTATAGGAGCCGCTGCCCTGGACACTCTGTAGTACAGAACCCTCTCCATCACCCAGCAGCAAAAGTGTTACAGTGGAAGCCTGGAGGACATGCTCCAGCTGAAGGTGGACAGCCCTGGTGGACACTTGTGCCTTGGCAGTTAGTGCTCCAAGGCTTTGTGGGTATCAGATGTCTCTTCCACCCAAGGCTAATGTGCCTCTGGAAATACCCAGGAGCCCCAGGACCTTAGGTATAGAAATGGAATGGAGGAACATATTTAAGAGCAAGGGCTCTGAAAACAGTTCTAGGCTTGATTGGTAAATTTGCTTTTCATGTGAACTTGACATTTTCTTAACTCTCTGTAGCTGTGTTCTCAATCAGCACAGCCTGATCCCTGAATCCTCTTCCTGGACATAAGGAGCCTGGGGAGTGGCTCATCGTAGGTAGACACCCCCTGACCCAGCTCAGGCCCCCAGAAGGCTCTGAGCCCACCCCTGCCAGCTCATCAGTCTCCAGCTCTCACAGTGCCTGTGCCATCCCCAGGCCCTTGTCCCTGGGCTCTGGGTTGTACCTGCCTGGTACACACTGCACTGCTGTAAGCATCTCACAGTCAGCCACCTGTGCCCCGGGATATCCTGTGACTGTGTCCCCAGATTCATGTTAACCCCACCCAGCACTCCAGTGTGGCTTATTCAGAGAGTTTTGAAGTGATTAAGGTAGAAGGTGGTTACATGGGAGGGTCTGAATCCAGTCTCACTGGCATCCTTTCAAGAGGGCATAAGGACAGAGAGGCACAGGGATGACCATGTGGGCATAGGGGAGGGCAGCATCCTTAAGCCAAAGAGAGTGGGCTCAGGAGCAACCAGCCTGCAGGACTGAGCAGATTCTGTAAAGCTAGCCCTGGGTGTGGCTCTTTGCTGTGGACACAACCAGATGAGGCCAAGTGAACACTGTGGCCTCATCAGCTTGGCTGGGGCCCACCAGGCCCATGGGCTCATGGTATCCTTCAGGTCCCTGTGCCTCAAAGAGGCCTCCATCTCTTCAGTATCCTGCCAGTTTCCCCTTTAGTGCCAGGCAGGGCTCCAACCCTGGCCAAGCGCCACGGGGTGTGAGCAGACTTGCCTTTCACCTGGGTGTGCAGGACAAAATCCTTCCTGTGTGTGCTCAGGGTCACCAAGGAGTTCTCAAGTGCTGATTTATATAACAGTGACAGAACAGTCAAAGTTGCTGCCCTACTGGGTTCTACAGAGTGAGGTGGGAGGGTTGGGAGCACAAGCCTCAGGAAGGTGCCCGGTTCCCCAACACTGCACCCACGCTTGCCCCAGAGGCACTGCTTAGGACTTCCTGGAGGGCAGACCTGTCCTTCATAGCCCACCCAGTGCTCTCTGGCCTGACACCCCTACCCAACCTCTCCTGCTCCTGTGGGTCAGTTCCTTGTCCCTGTGTGCACTGCAAAAGTGTGTTCTCTTCCTGGGTGCTCCTCGCGGCTCTTCTGAGGTCACAGGAGGGCTACTGTGGGCTCTCGCAGGCTCAGCTGCTGCCTTCCTTGCTCTGGGACCCAGCCTGCTCACAGTGCTGGGTGGTCTGCATAAGCCTCTGGGCCAGAGTGTGGTCTTTGCTGCCACCTGCTGGAGTCTCTTGGATAACAGGCTGCAAGAGCTTTTCCAGCACCTGCGCTGGACAGCTCCCAGCACCTGCCCTCCTGACCAGCTCCAGGGGAGTGGCTGCTGGCTGAGGCACACTTCCTCAGAGCTCCGCCCTCTGATGAGGAGGCCCGCCTGAGGGTTCCTTCCTCTTGGTCACCTGTGACTGCTCAGGATTCACAGAATCAGCCTCTCCGGGACCCTCTGACCATCTCATTTTCTGTTAGCTGAAGCCCAAAATGGTTCCAGTGACCTGTCCAAGATGGTAAAGTCAGGCTGATTTTTTCCTCCAATGTCCAGGGCCTTGGAAGTCACCGGCCCTCACCTGTGCCCAGATTTCCAGACCCCAAGCCCTGACCAAGGTCCACAGCAGAGGCAGGCACATTGGCATGGGAGAGAGGCACTGAATTGCATCCCAGCACCCCTTAGCACTGGGTCCTGACCTGCCTACCCACGGGCTGGGCTCCACACATGGGGCCACCCAGGTGTTAGGCCCAGAGTCACCAGGGAGCTGACGACTATTTAGGCCTTTTGCTATAGTATAGTTAGGTCGCAGCCATCTGCATCTGTCAGACCCCATGGAACCTTCCACCTTCTTCCACCTACTCCAGATGAAGTGGTTAGTGCTAGGCTTTGGGGAGGAAGAGGCCAATCCCAAGAAACAAATTTCAGGGAGGGAACTTGTACCAATCACTGCCGACAGTGCACAATGCAGGGTGCATCCTGGGCTTACCAAACACCCCAGCAGCTCTGGTGCCCCAAACTCAGGTTTACAGAGCACAGCCCTGAGGTCATGAGGACCAGTGCTGTGCTTACCTGTTAGGTGTTCATTATCTCCCAAAGCAGGCATGTGGGCTCAGGTGTTTGGTAAAGAGCTGCTTTTGGTAAGCCAGAATGCAGATTTAGCAGAGTTGCATGTGACTCCCTGACTTGTAATCTTGCTGGCAACTGCATGACCCAGCCCCAGGGTCCCCAGGTCACTAGAAGCATCCTTCCCTCATCTGGGAGTGTTTTCTACTGCTCTCCATAAAGATGGGTTGGATCTTCATGAAGCCCTTGTCAACCCAGAAAAAAGGAAGGAAAGTAGGTTGGCAGCTTGGGAACATGCCATTCTGGGGACTGTCACCCCGAACTCAGGGAGTCCAGGAGACAGTGAAGTTGACTGAAAGGAGCTGGGCTGGGAGGGAGCCGGGGGCTTCTTGGGTGTTCAGGGCCTTGCATGTCTTCAGGCGTCAGGCTTCTTCCCAGGAGGGCACAAGTGGCCAGGACGGGTAGGAGGGGCCTTGGCCAGTTTCCTGGTTCTCAGGGGCAGTGTCTGTGGAGTTCTCTCCTGCTTCCACTCTTTCCCACACAGCCTTGGGCCTTCCAAGGTTCCCAGGCATTAATTTTCACTGAACCTTCACACCAGCCCTGCAACCGTCCAGGCAAGTGGCATTACCCCATTTTACTGTGAAAAGCGTGATGCAGGGTCACTCAGATACTTGGCAGGCACCAGGGATAGGGCTGGTGGGGCCCTGCCCCCTGCCCAGCATGCCTCCCGTATAGCCTGGGATCCCTGCACTCTGCTGGCCTCCCACCCCTGACATGATGCCCCCTGGTGGGCAGAGAGTCACTGACAGACTTCCCAGAGGAACTGGCACCGCCCAGGAAGGAAGAGCACCCGGGCCTATGGTGCTCAGAACGGAGCCTATGGCCAAAGAAGACCCCAGGGATCTATCTTCTCTCTCATCCTGCTGGTTGGAGACTGTTTCCATGACTGTTGGAGTTTGTCCTGTGTTTGTCTTTCCCCCCAAAATGATCTGAACCAGTTGACGAATTCAAAAAGTGTCTCCCAGTGTCCTCAGGACTGGGATGTGTGCCAGTGCAGCTCCCCGGGACTTGCACCTGTTCCCTGCTGAGTTACCTGGCGCGGGGACCTACTGTGTGTCCCATGCTGAGGGAAGACGCAGTGACGTGTCTCTGTTCCGAAGGCCTCCAATGCGTTGAAGGCCCAGCATTTTGGAGGGATCCTTCCAGGCAAACGCTTTTCTGCAGCTGAAGGTTTAACTTTTTCTCCCACCTTCTGTTCTCTCGTGGCTTAGGAAGGCCCCACCTCAGAGGCTCTGCCCCTCCAACTGAGTGCGATGCTGGCCCTCCTGCAGGCCAGTTGGCCTCACTCTGCTGAAGGGGGGTCCGCCTCATGGGGCCGTTGCCCCATGCTCTTGTGGAGATCTTTGCAGAATGGAGGCCTTAGCTGGGGATGTCCCCGAGTTAAGGCAGGTATGAGTGAGTGACAGGTGGCTGGTGAATTCAGGGACCTGCCATCCACTGGATGGGTAAGTTACTGGTGGTCATCATGCCTCTGACCCGTGGCTGATTAAGGACAAGAAGCAGCTGGAACCGAGCGGGCAGCTCACAGCTGCCAGTTCGTTTAAGACGCTGATTCTGGGTCACACAGAGATTTCAGTGCCGCTGAGGAAATGCAATTAGTAAGCACGTGAACTCCATTACATGGTGACCTATGAAGTTCCAGGGTGGGTGACATTGAGAAAACATGGCCTGACAATAAGACCAAGGCCTTTGCTTCACACTGCAGATAAGAGGCCAAGGGTGGGTAGCCTGTTTCTCTGGCTCTGCCTGGGCTGCTAGGAGCAACCAGATTAGCATCAGCTGGTTGCTCAGATTCCATTATCTGATATCGAGCCACTGTCCTGCTTGCCATTTTCTAAGACTAGAAGCAAAGGCCTTTGCTGGCACATGTGAGCCCCGCTAACACAGGAGAGACTGGGGCTGCGGGGAGAGTAGGGCCAGCAGGGTAAATTCGCAGACCCGTCCCTTGGTCTCATGTGAACTGTCGAGTTCCTATGAGAGTGGCTGGCGGTCCCTCTGTGCACCTGTCCCAGAACCTAAGAACTCATGGAGAGAGACCAGCCTGGGCATGTAAAGGGCACATGAGGTGGGTCTGGGGTCTCTTGGGAGGACCTTTCTGCATCAAGACCCTTTTCTGTTCTGTGTCAGTGAATCATATAAGCAGACAGAGCAGCTTCTCTGGGGACCCGTGTGGCACTGGGGTGCAGAGGGAAGGAAACACCTGGATCCCCAAGCATAACAGGTAGGGTCTTGCTTTTATTTTTAACACTTTACAACATAGTTGCAGACTGATTGGTGAGTGATTAAAACCAGCTCAACAAGAAAGCACCTTTCGAAAGAGTACTACAAAGAGCCCCGTGTCCAGGGGTCCGGGGATAAGGTGCTGGCTTGGGAATGCAGCTTTTCTGCAGAGGCCACAGCCCCGCAGGCTGGCCCCTCACAAGCGCAGCAAAGGAGGCACCTGCGTGCCTTTGCAATCCACAGACAGGGACAGGAAAGTTATCAATCCACTTTTTCAATTTACGAAGCATGAAAGACACTTGGCAAAGCCCAGCAGCGCTCTGTGAACACCACAGCACAGAGAGGGCCCCAAGTAAGGTCTGGAAATACCTTCACTCCATTAGATCAGTTTATTGACATCTGGGTCAGATGAACCAGCAGAAGTCCCTTCTGCAGAGACTTTCTGCAGAGAGTCTTCCCTCATGGCCCTCCAAGGCAGCAGCCCTCGCGTGGACGTGGTGCTGCAGTCCTGTGAGTGCCTCTGCTGCCCTGGGCATGTGCAGGGGATGGGCACTCTTCTCATGGCAACCACCTGCACCAACTCAGGAGGAGAAAAGGAGATCGCTTTGAAACAGAAACCAGTCTAGGCTGTCCCTCCAGGTGGAGTTTGGGGGCTCTGGGTGCCCTTGGCCCCCAGCTCTGCCCATGTGGGCCATTCCTGGGCATAAATGCATGCAGCCTTATTGATGTGTTTCCCCATGAGTCCCTGAGTCCTTGTGAAGAGGAGGTCTCCTTTCCTTTTTGTTTCTGGTTCTTACTGTCGTGCTTTACTCCAGGCAGGTGTTCCACACACACCTGCAGAACAGAGCAGGAGGAAGCCCTTTCCTGCAGCGGAAGGTAGGGAGGTTCAGTCGCAGAGCTGTGAGGACCCAAGACTTCGGTGCTGGGCAGAGGAGCTCCCTGGCTGCCCTTCGTGTCCGGTGCAGAGACTTACTGAGCACACAGGCGACACTGAAACCGTTCAACCTTAAAATCCTTGGGATCCGACTGCTGGCAGTGGTTATGTAAGTTTCCAACATCAGTCCTTATCCTGCAGTGGCCAGGCGAGCTTGCGCTGAGCCTCAGTGACAAACGGCCCTGTGTCTCGGGTTTGGTGAGATGGAAACTGGTTTCTCTCTGTGCTACTTGCTCCCTGGGTGTTGGTGGGGCTCTCTTCTGTGCCCCTTTCTTCTGTGGACAGTTGACAGTTTGTGGCAGAGAGCAGACACCGACCTGTGGGCTCTGCTCAGGAGTGTGTCCCACAGCTTAAGCTCCTGAACCAGTTCTCCACCCCGGGGGCCCAGCAGGTGCCTCTAACCTCCATGCCTGGAAGATGCAGACACAGCAGCGTCGGCGGCCAGCTCCTGTGGCTGTCATACTCAGGTGCCGTCCCTGCTGGCACACATCCCTGATGACTCCTGGGCCTTGCTTCTGTGGGAGCTGTGGGCGCACAGGACTGATTTCACCCACCCCCAGGCTCGTGCTGCGGCCTGTATGCTCTAGAGGAAGCATGGCCTCAGTTTAGTGTCCACTCTGACCCCAAGCCCCAGGGTGCTGTCCACTCAGTGGTGGCATCACAGGACAGCACCACCCAGAGCCACCACTTTCTAGCAACCAGAACCAAAAGACTCTCTGTCCCCAAGGCGGGCACAAGCTCATCTCTCAAGATGGCTCACTGCAATCCCAGTCCTGGGGGTGGCCAAGGTGAGGAGCGGAGCCGAAGTGGAGGAGGAAAGACTCCTGGGTGGTGAGACAAGCACAAGCTCACCCCCATGCCGCACACCAAAAGGGCTGAGTGAGGGATCCTGAGTGTTTGGAGAGTTAGAAGTAAAGTGGCTTGTGCCCCTTGAGCAGTGCTCCATGACCCTCCCCACAGGTGCACCCTGGGCGCTACAGATAGGAACAAGCCTGTCCTAGAGCAGAGAGCAGGGCTGGGCAGGGCAAGGGGTTTTCCTCAGCCCAGGGGAGCTCAGTGCCTGGAACCATGGTGGGGACAGCAGGGGGCAGGCTGCCTGTGGAGGGCCCCAGGGTCTCTCTGTTTAGAGTGGAAAGTGGGCTCCCGTGAGTGTCTGGGGAAGGGGGAGACATGGAGAGAAGGAGAGGGAGGGAGGCAGGGTGCAGTGCCCCGAGGACCTGCCGACCAAAGCAACCAAGGCAGCATGCATGCCCAGCCCTGAGGGCAGCAGGCTGCCACTGGCTGAAAGGCTGGGCCAGAGAGTGAGGGCAGGGAAGGCTGTCACACCAGCCAGGAGAGACATCAAGGGAAGGACTGGCCAGAGACGTGGCCTGGGGAACGGGAGAGAGCCGAGGAGCCCCCAGGCTGCACACTCCACCCAGAGCCTGGCTGGCTTGTCTGGCCTGGAGCTGCCCATTGCCTTGGAGCCCAGAGCAGGCCCGAGGATGGTCCCTGGGACCTCTGCAGTTTCTACCAAGGTGGCAGTTGAGAACATGGGATGTCTGAGGATGAGAAGAGAAAGCTCGAGGATGCAGATTCCACTGCTGGTGGCAGGGCAGAGGGAGGACAGCTCCAAGTCACAGGGGACCTGTGATGACCCCAGGGCTCATGAGGCCCAGGAAGTGAGGTGGGTCTCTGGGGGCATACTTTTGGGGCTTATATTTTGTCCCCGGTGAGTGGAGTTCAGTCTGCTTCCTGGTGGCCGGTCCTGAGCCGCCTTCCCCCGCCACACTTTTCCACCATGATATCCTCTGGCCTTACCGCAGGTCCAGAGCAATGGACTCTGCTGTCGATGGACTGAGACCTCTGAAACTGCGAGCTAAAATAAACTTTTCCTCCTCTAATTGTTCTTGTCAGGCCTTTTGGGAATAGTGGTGGAAAAACTGACTAAAACAGAAATTTATATGAGCATCTAAAATACCTCATGGACGCAGAGCATAGGATGGGGGTTACCAGGTGCTGGGAGGTGGGGAAGTGGGGGCTGCATTCAGTAGGCATAGAGCTTCATCATGTAAACAAACATGTGCCAGGGACTGGCCGCACAACGCTGTGCCTGTACTCACAGCAGTAGTGATAACAAAGACTGCTTTCCTCATGAGCACTTGCGTTCAGGGCTACTGGCTCCAGCCAGACCTGAGCTCAGGGCTACTGGCTCCAGCCAGACCTGAGCTGTGGGGCAGGTCCAGCCTGTCCAGTTGTTGTAGCTGAAGTTGGCCACCAGAGGGAGCCTGGAGCAGGGAAAAGTTGGTAACTGGGCAGGCAGACCTGGGGGCCGACTTGTCCACTGGGCAGGGGGCTCAGGGTCTTGGGCCACAGTCACTTTTAGGGTTTAGGGTCATGGTTCAATTTCTATTAAAATCCAAAGTAAAAAAACAATCACAGTTTAGGTGAAAGAATATGTTTTACTACATAATGAATGCTATTACTAGCGATATCGGTAGCATTGTTCTGCCAGTGCAGTTATGGAATATGATTCTAACAGTTGTTACAGAGGAAGGGGTCTGTGAAGGTGACGGGGCGCCCCATGCCTGGTGACCTGGGCCTCATCCCTCAGCCCTGACCTCTGTTCCCACATGGAGAGTGGTGTTGGCCTGGGCTCTCCTCTCCGGGCTTCAAGGAGCGTGCCGCAGGAGGGCCCTGCATTTCTCGAATCCTCCTCGTCTGTTTCCTCTCGCAGCCCTCAGATCAGTGGGTCTGCATGGGGTGCATTTTGCACCCACGGGTAGTATTTCCAGATAAAATACAGGACGCACAGTTATTTTGGAACATCAGATAAAGACAAATTATGTTTTAGTATAAGTATGTCCCACATATTACATGAGACATAACTGTGCTAAAATTATTTGCAATTTATCTGAATTTCACATTTAAGGGCACCTCGTACTTTTAATTTGTAAAGTGTGGCAGCCGTATATACCTAGAAGACACTCTCCAGTGTCTGGAGACGTTTTTGACATTGTGATGTGGGGTGGGGAAGGTGTTACTGGCATCGGCGGTGGCCAGGGATGCTGTCACCATTGCACAGGACACAGATGAACTGCCCGGGTGCTGAGGCCGTGGAGCCTGCCCTGGAGCTTCCCCCTGCAGGCAGAAGTGACTGTCACCCTCAGCACTTAGAGCAGACACATGCAAATTTCGTCCACACTGTGCTCTTTCCTCCAGAGGCAAGAGAGGTCCAAGGCCCCCTCCAGCCCTGCCAGCCTGTGACTGAACTCAAGGCCTGGGGAGATACGGCCTGGCTTGCTCTTCTCATCCCCAAACACCTCCACTGAAGCATCTAGAGTCTTCTGACCAAATACCTGGTTTTGTGGCTAAACCAAGTGACACATAGGTGGCCCTTCACAGTGCTTTCTTGTGTGTTCTGAATTGCCCTCTATTCCCTGTGCACACAGGTGAGCAGTCATCAGCTGACTCCACATCCCTGAATAAGTGCTCGAGGTGAGAAGTCAGAGCTGCTGGTGGTCACTGAGGTGGGTGGCACTTAAGGCCAGAGGGAGCAGAGCACAGGTGAGAGATCCCTGGCCAGGGAGAGCTGGCAGAGTCAAGGGACATGAGGTCCCATAGGGCTCCTGGCTCTGGGCTGTGTGGTGGGGCACCCAAGGGAAGGGCTAGGGGCAGCTCAGGGCCTGCAGTGGCCAGGCCTCCTGATCTACAGAGTATCAGTGTGGTTTTTCCCTCTGTCGAGGTCTCAGGCCTGTGGCTTCCTGTCTAACCGCACCACCAAAACCCCCCTGCCCGGCCCCAAGGCCCTGGCTCCTTTCTGGTAGCTTGCAGGAGCTCTGATGCCAGCCAGCTGCCCCCAGCTCTGCTGGTCCCTCCTCTGCCCTCTTCCTGGATGAGCTCCCTGGCCTGCGGTCCTGGACCTGCAGGACGCAGTGCAGCAGCGCAGCCCTGTGGGCACTTCATCATAACCCTCATGACAGTCCTGCAGGGCGTCGTCTTTGCTTTTTCTCTGTAGCTGCTCATTTGGAGTAAAGTAATAAGCTCAGGCTCTCTGCAGGGCTTGAGCTTGGCAGACACCGTGAAGAGGAGGGTGGCACGTGGCTCACAGCAGCAATGCCAGGGGAGGGGCAGAGCCCCGTAGAGTCCATGGGTGCAGAGCCGTGTCCCTGCTCAGGAGTTCCAGAGTTCACTATGAGTCCCCAGCTCACAGTCACACAGGACACCTACCTGTAACCAGCTGGAGCCACCTGGCTGCCGTAAGCTGGGTCAGAGTGAGAGGGTCGTGGCTGGTCCAGAGCCATGGGCCCCCCAGTCCCACTGGGCAGGCTTTTCTTCAGGGCTGTCCTGCAAGGCCCACAATTTCTCCACACCCTGCCACCTAGACATAACCCCTAGTGGGAAAGCCCTGCTGCGGTGGCTCACTTGTGTCCTCCAAAGATTTGCCAAAGTCCTGACGCCTAGCACCTTATGTAGAGACAGGTCTGTGCAGATGTGCTTAAGTGAAGCCCTGTAGGGTGGACGCTAATCTGGCACGACTAGTGTCCTTATAGCATGAGGGGACGTGACACAGATGCCCACCCAGGGAAGCACCATGGGAAGATTGACATGGTGCAGACTTGAGTCGAGCAGCCACCAGAAACTGGAGTGAGGTCCAGGCAAAGCCTTCCCCACCCTCTTTGAAGGAGCACCACCCCGTTGGCACCTGGACCTTGGGCTTCCAGCCTCTAAATATCTAAGACAATGAGCTTTGGTCCTGCAGCTGCCCACTCCGTGACACTTTGCTAGGTTGGCTGTGCTTGTTATACATAGTGCCATGGATGTCCACAGAGATGAGCAACCAGCCCACACCCAGGAGCACAGCGTTGCTCTTCCAGCCTCCTCATCCACCACTGATGCATTCTGTAGTGTTGTGGACACGTACAGATGGCCTCCTCTCAGCTCACAGCCACCCTGGACCAATCCCTGGCCAATGGCTTTGTGGTGAGGGGAGAGAAGGGAAGAAGGAGAGGATTGGGGGATGGAGGAAGAGATGAGTAAGAAAGAGAAGAGAGAGGCAGCAAGAAAAAGAGTAAGAGAGAAAACATTCCCTTCCAGGCAGAGGCGCTGGCCCTGCTACCGTGCTGTAATTGATACTTAATAAAACGTAACTGAAGCAGCCGACTGGCTCCCTGAGCATAGTGACTAAATAATTGAAGAAATATTTGCAGGGTTGGCAGTGGTGTGCTAGCAGCTGTGGCGTGTTCTGATATTCATGAAGCCCGATGGATTATGCATGAGCCAGCAGCGGGCACGGTGGGAGACCCCTGCCAGGCGCCGGGAGATCTGCCTCGACCCTCTGCTCCTTGACTCGGAATGTGCTTCCCAGTCAGCCCGCTGCCTGGCACAAGTGAGCTCCAGCCTCAGCTGCGGACTGGCAAGTGCTCATTCACTCCTTCCCTGGCCTCAGCTCCTTGAGCAGCCACAGCTGGCTTCAGGTTGGGGTCTAGGGCTTGGAAACCAGTGGTTTTAGCTGCCTCAGACATTTGGTGTCCCTCTCCCAGGCCTTCTAGAAGCCCACTAACTGACTACCCCGTGTTAGCCCCAGGTAAGCTGTGCATGGCCTGAGCGCCCAGCACGGCTGGCTGACAGTGCTGCAGAGGGAATGGTGCCTGGTGCTTCCCGGCCTGCTGGCCAGGCTGCTGGGTGCCATCAGCCTTAGAGGGAGCATTTACACCACAGACACCGGCGAACACCACAGGCCGGGGTTCTTTTCTTTCTCTCCCTGTCTCTTTGTTTTTCCTTTTAGACAGGCAGCCTGCCAGGACACCCTGAGCATGTCCTCAGTCCACATCAACACAGGCTGCGGCAGTGAGAAAGCTCAGCAGCAGATTGGCCTGTCTCCTTCCTGCCTGCGCGTGAGCATCCGTCCACGAGGTAAGCATTCTTACCTCTACATAGTGCTAGCCTTCCATCCACATGCCTACGTGGAGAAGAATGCACCTACCACCACACCCTGAGCCACAAAGTGCCACAGTCTTGAGTGTTCAAAACAGAATTCAGCAGCATTATTTATCCCATTTTCCTTCCAGTCAATGAATTATATGTTTATTTAAAACCTACCACTCTCTCTGGGGCTGAGGTTGTGGCTCAGCGGTAGAGTGCTTGCCTTGCATGTGTGAGGCACTGGGTTTAATCCTCAGCATCACATAAAATAAATAAAGGTACTGTGTTCATCTACAACTAAAAAAAGTATTTAAAAAAATACCACTCTCTCACATACTGGTAGTGAAGTCCAGTGAGCCATATTCCCTGGCCTCGTCGGTCTTTAGTAGGACAGGGTCCTCCTGGTGGTTGTAACCTGCATTCTGCTCTTTGCCCACTGCCTTCTGAGGACCCTGCCACGTGCTCCTGGAGTCAGGCCTCTGGCAGAGCTTGGGAGCAGTTCCCTCATGTGATAGACTCAGGTCAGAGCCCTCTCCTGGGTGCCTGCTGCCCACCCAGCACACAGGGCAATACGCCCTCTGGAAGCCTGTCCTGACCCAGGTGTTCCACTGGGCTGGGAGAGTGTCCTCTATCCCATGCCAGGTGTCACCTGCCCTCTGTCCTTAGGAAATGAGCTCTTCAGCTCCTGCCCAAGCTCCTCTGGGAAAGGCCAGGGCCCAGCTGGGGCCCAAGGCCAGGGCCTGTGGCTCACCACTGAAGAAAACGGAAGGAATGAGGGGGGGCGGGAGGGCCCTGGGCCTTCCTGGGTGCCTTGTGCTCGTCTCTGGGTTTAGATTCCCTGCTGGAGTAGCCAGTGACTGACTTCGGGTGCCGAGTAGCCGCGGTGGACTTAAGGTTTGCAGACGGGAACTCGGACCCCTCAGGACCAGCTTCCAGAAGGCCAACTCCCAATGTGGCCATATTTGGAAATGGGCCTTTGGGAAGTAAGTAGCATTATGTGTGGGTCATGAAGTGGGGTCCTCCCTCTTCCTCATGGGAAGAGTGTCCTCCGAGAAGAGATGCTGGAGCTGGTGTGCACTCTCCCTGCCCCCACCTGCTCTTCCTGCCGCTCCAGGACATGACAGGCATCTGCAACAGGAGCACAGCTCTCACCAGGGAACCCGGTCAGCTGGCACCTCCAGCTCGGGAGCGTGAGGAATGGGTCCTGTGTAAGCACCTGTCTGATGTTTTAAGGCAGCAGGACCAGGGACGCCAGCAAAGGGAGAGCGTGCGGGAGCCCCTTGCGCAGGGCCTGCTACAGCAACGGAGCTTCCGTCACCACCACTGCAGCACTGGGCAGGGCCTCTAGGCAGGCAGAGGAGTGGGCCAGTCTCGGGGGGGGGGGGGCAGGGCCCTGGTGTGTCCTGGTGGAGGTGGCCAGGAGGCTGGAGGAGGGGCCTGCCGTGAGGTTGGCCAGGGGTGTGTATTTGGGTCCAGTTGGTCCTACATTGAAAGCAGGCCCCAGAACTGGGGAGGCTGTTGGTTTCCTACCAAGTCCTGGCCGTGGCAGGCTGATTGCTGCAGGCTGTGGCTGGCTCCCGGCCAGGTGTGGTCAGAGCTGCACTGCACAGCATGGCTGGCCTTCATCCATTGCACGTCCAGTCCCTGGCCAGGCTCCTGTTGGTCCTCTTGTGATGACCATAGGACCATGCCACATGCTGAGGAGCAAGGCCAAGGAAGTCTGTCTGAGAGTGTCCTCCTGGGCTCTCTTGGGCACTGGGGTTTTAAATTAGGGGCTTGCTGAAGGCAGACATGTCCCTTAACAAAATCATGGCTTCTGGAGCTGCTGGGCCAGGCAGGATGGGAAGGGTCACATTTTCAGGCCAGTGGGGATAGAGGTCCCCACCAACATACCTTTGTGAATGCAGTGGCCTGAGTCCTGGGGCAGTACCCTGAGGAATAGCCATGTGTCAGGATATGGTCCCTGCACTGGGTCCTGAGAAGCCTGGGGTGTTGCCAGGGATCCCCCAGCAACTGGTGGAAATTTTATTAAAAACATTTTACGACTAAGCCGGGTGTGGTGGCTCAAGCCAGTAATCCCAGCACTTTGGGAGGCTGAGACAGGAGAACCACGAGTTCAAAGCCAGCCTCAGCAAAGGCGAGGCACTAAGCAACTCAGTGAGACCCTGTCTCTACATAAAACATAAAATATATGGCCCCAGATGAGCCACTAGACCCCCATCCTCCTGTTGGGCTGTTTTTTAAAAAATCTCCTACTGCTTTTGAATATTGATAAGGGAAGCCTGCCAGGGTCAGCTAACCTGGCTGGGGCGACCAATTGACCTGAGTTTCTGAGTGAAGCGGTGGCGGCCATGTCATCCATTCCTCTGCTTCCAGACTGGGACCTGTTTACCCCAGACACTTGAATTAACAACAAAGCCAGTGGATGAGTTTCCAGCATGGAGCCATTCTCAAGCTTTATGGCATGCCATGCTGTGGACTCTGCTGAGAGCCGGTGTTACTCAGTGTTTGGGGACAGTCGTGTGCCTCAACCCTGCACCTGTGCAGACACAACCAACACCTGCTTTCTCTGGCTGACTCAGGATGTGAACATGGTCGACCTTGTCCTCTGTCCTCTGTCGCCTGCTGCTTCGGCTTAGTTCTCACTCGCCGCACATGGGGCTCTCATGGGTCAATCTTAAGAGCCAATAAGTATTTAAAGGCATCTGGAAGGCCTGCCCACTTTCTCAGGTGACACGGTGGCGGAGAAGCAAGCAAAGAGCAATCCAAGTGGTAAAATAATGTTTTATTCCATGGGTGAACAGAAGCTCCCATGCCACACCCCCATGTCCCTCCCGCCGACCAGATCTGCGGCCAAGCTAGCTTCCCCTCGGGACCCTGGTAGCTCTGCAGCCAGCCAAGCTTGCTGAGAGAGCACAGCACCACCATGGAACTTCAGGTCTGTCCTGCTTGTTGGCATGGTGGTCATCTGGGCACATGGCAAAGCTCCTGCAGGGCAGACCTTCCAAGGGACCTAATGAGAACTGACCTTCAAAGCTCGTGTGGCTGGAACCAAGACCCCCAACACCAAAAAGCAACGTGGACACATCTCCTCTGCAGACAGGACATCTAGGGCACCCCAGCAGGCCCGGAAGCTGGGAAATCAGCACTGACATTTGAGCTGTCAACAAGCTCAAAAGGAAATGACAGTGATTGATATATTTCAAACTAAAACTTCTAGAGAGTCCAGACCGGCCAAGAGGTGTCTGCATGCAAACCCAGCACAAGGTCAGTGCTGCAAGGGTGTCTGCACAGATGCCGGGCACGCGGTCCTGTCTTTATATACAATAGCATGAAATGCACACTGAACAGTGGCTGCACGTCTGGCCAGTGTGGATCTCACAAGGCCGGCAGAGAACAGCACGGCCCTCACTGCCTGTGCGGGAGGGGAATGAGCCATCCTGGTCAGAGATGGGGCTGCCCTTCAGGGCTGCCTGAGCTTGCTCAATGGAACTGTGGGGTGGGATCCATACTTTGCATGACTTTTAGCCAAATGTCATCTGGAAAGGCTTGACAACTTATCAAGGAGGGAGAGACGGGCTTAAGGACACGTGTGCATGGACAATGTGGACCTACAGCCACATCCTAACACAGCCCAGTGGAAGGGGGTCTGTCTATGTTTCCTTTTGGTGAACACTACTGGGCGGTTTCTTCCCTCAGGGTTCGAAATGCCTCCACAAATTCTGAAGACCACACTGAAGAGAGAGGGGTTACTTCTGAACTGTTTCTTCATCCAAGTAAGTGCCAAATGGAAAACAAAACAAAGCAACAGGAAGAAACAGAGAAGGAAGAAAAAGCACAGGAAAACAACCCCACAAGCTCAGACAACGGAGCGTCAGGCGAAAACCATAGAAAAATATGAATTAATTCTATAATGTTGACCATTAGCGTAGCTACAGTAATACTTTGTACAGAAAAGGGTCTGTTTCCTTGGTGCAGTCCCGAGCGATGCCGACTCCTGGTTATAGAAAGGAGCAGGCCAGTGTGGACACGTACAGCCAAGACAAGGTGCTGTCGTGGTCTCCATCCTCGTTCCCACGGCATGGTCGAATCAGGATACGCTCCTGCCGCGAGCAGGAGCACCCTAGCGCAGAGGGCGGGCCTTAATGCTATGATTGAAAGCTTGGACTTAAGGGCCGGTTTCCTGTGGGCTCAAAATGGCCCTCACTGCCATTTGTCCTTTGCTGTGTCCCTTGGGAGAGGGGCCATGGGATGCGCCAGTCACTGTGGGGCCAGGAGGAGGCGATGCTGAGCTGGGGGTTCTAGGCTGGGAGGGGACACATCTCCACTGGGGAGGGAGCTTGTTTCCCAAGCCAAACTTGCCTTAGGTACCCGAGAGGCATGCTGTGGAATATCAACACCTCCGCCCGGCCCGGCCCGCCCCTGGGGAAGAGGGGGCAGCAGGGGGATTCCTCAGTTGCATATTGTGGTAGAAAGAGCCACATCTGTGCTTAGGGCTGGCATGTGGTCAGTCCTCCTCCTCGTCCTCTTTTGCTGCGGCAGCTGGTAGCTTGTCCTGGATCCTGAAGCATTCCACAAAGAAGTTCACGATGGACCTGTAGAGGTGCTGCTTGAGGGCAGCGCTGTGGAAGTAGTGGCTCTCGTCTGGGTATATCTGCAAGGAAGCCCAGGAGAAGTTATCACCCTGGTCCACCGCTACAGTGGACCCAGGTACATGCATGGGAAAACACAGCCTAGACGCCCCCAGGCGCCAGACTGAATTTAGTTGGCAAAACCAATTTTGTAAGGTTTCAGCCCCAACGCAAGCGCTGTCCCCTCCTGGAAGCATGGGCCGCTGCCTCGGTGAGCATTCCTCATTCCTGCAGCACGGAAGGAGGGCCTGCCAGCCTCCGTGGCTTGCCCTCGCGGAGGGCAGCGGTGCAGTGTGAGCTGGTTGAATGTGTTAGAAAGCTGGGCTGTTTGTTTGGATTTGCAACCTGGACACGTGCTTGGGTCTACAGAGGCCATAACTGGTCTGGAGGGGGCCAGGATTTCCATAAGAACAGGAGAACGCTGCCCCATGCCAGCGACCCCCTCTGAGTGGGGAAGGTCCTGGAGATGCCTCATCACTACAATCTGTGTATCTGGCTGGCTACACACACACCTGGGCCTCGCCTTCCAGGTGTGCAGGTGGGGAGGCTAATCATGATGGACTCTGGCTGATAATGTTTTGTGGGAAATAAATGAGAAAACACCTGTGAAGCACCTAGAACGAGGCCTGAGATGTGGGGAGGCTGGCACATGGGCTCGTCTAGCTGGGTCAGAGCCATTATTCTACCACCAATGCAATGACAGCGCCTGTCCCCTGAGGTCACTGTGCTGTGGCTGATGCATGGGGTTCCAAGGCCAAGTCTGCCAGGAGTTGGTTCTCTCAGTGACCCCAGAATGCCCTGCATTTTCAGTTCTCTTACATCAACGGAGGGTGGCATTCACCTTTACATTATGATTATTTCATTAGGCTGGCATACTCACATTAAAATAGCAAGATCTACAGAAGGGAATGGAGGAGGATGTATGTCCCCTCTTTCCCCTGGAGCTGGTCATAGCTACAAACACACTGAGTGTCTGCTAGGACACCACTGGTCCTGCACGCATGGCATAGAGGCCTTTCATGGGTACAGATGGAACCCGTGATGCATGGTCTTTAGAACCAGCTGGCCTGCACCTCGGGAAGCGGCCACACTGGACACCAGCCACCTTCAAACCCACCATGGCTGCACTGCGCATGTGAAGCATATCCACAGTGCCACAACTGTCAAGTTCAGAAGCAGAGTCGAATGTAATACCGCCAAGTCCTTCCGTCCATTCATCATGCATCAACTCTGGGGCCAAACTCCCTTGTGACAGAAGCTCTCCTGACCCACCCAGCCACACATGATAGGCAGAGACAGGCAAGCACGTGCTAGGGAGACAAGGTGACTGGCTGAGTTCCCCACTGATCTCTGAAGCCCCAAAGGCCATCAGGTCCTACCTGTTTTACCAAAGGAACCAGAAGGCAAGAAGGAAAGGAAGAAGTTTCCAGAGTCAGCCCTGTGCACTGCTGGAGAGAGCCTAGGCTTGGTGATGCTAGGTCAGTATTCGAAGCCAGGGAGGACAGACAGTTGGTGTGGTCCCTGGGAAGGGCAGCACCTGGTCACGGCTGCAGATGGTGCTGGAGCAGTCTGACAAGTATTTGCAGCCATGTGTGGCTTGTCCAGAGGGAAGCTGGAGGGAGCAGGTCCAGTGCCTTCCAGGGTTGGGCCGCCAGCCCATGTCCCGATGCAGGAACACCCCGCCGGCCACACTGCTGGCTGGGGTGTGTGCTGGCTGGCCCTGCTCACTGCCCAGAGGAGGCGTGGTGTGAGATGCTAAGGGATCTAACCATGGCCTGAGTGTGAGGCCATGCTACCATCAGTGAGGGGAAAGGAGATCGTGCTAACAGGTCTGAGCTATTGTGCCCAGCCCATCGCCAACAAGCCCGGCACAAGTGAGTCTGCCCCTCAGCTCTTTCCCCAGGAAGAGGACACGTCTCGCTCCAAGAACAAGGTGCAGCAGATGCGCATAATATACCTGTAAGCTGTAATTAGCCTTTCCCTTAATGAGCTGTGTAATGAGCTCTGCCGTGTGCTGGAAATGGATTTTTTCTGAAAGAAAAAGAAAAAGGAAGAGCAAAGTGTTTGCCAACATCATAACGCCATCCGGGCGCCTCCACCAGCTGGGCCGAGGGTGCTGGTCCTCACCGTCCGCCGTGGCATGGATGAGCAGGAACTGCTGTTCCTCCAGCGCCGACACCCGGTGGGCCACCTTGGTCATCTGCACACAGGGGAAGGGGACAGGTGAGGGGCTGTAGTGGGAGAGCAGGCTGGGACAGGAAGCCTGGCCGAGAGCTGAGGGAGGTGTAGGGGAACACCAGGTCCTGGGGGACTGGATGCTCCGTATCACACAGTGCGGCCCCCGGAGCCCCAGCTCCCCTTCCCATGCTCACTCTTTTAGGGAGAGAAGGGGATTGAAGAGAGGAAGGAAGAGAGTAAAAGGAGTTTCTTCAATGGCAGATGGCCTCGGAGGGCCGTCATTTCGCCTGGAGCCCCTGGAGAGGCCCCTGTCCCCATGCAGAGCAGACGGGTATCCTGTCTGAGAGCCACGCCAAGTCCACTGGACACTTGATGCCATCACTGGTACCAGAGGCACTTTCTGTGCCTGTCCACAGCTTGTCCTCACAAAGGAGAAACAGCTCAGGTGTGGGGAGCAGGAGCCACCCACAGCCTGTGTCCCAGTGGGTTGAGACGGGAATCCTCCAGCCCGATGCTCGCTCCCTCACCCCTCAAATCCTGTCATGGGTCCAGACTGCACCAGGAGAGACCTCATTAATCCAGTACATAGTGTGGGGGGTGAACTGGGGCTTCTCAGTCTGAGGATTTTTTTTTCTTTTTTTGTTTTTTTGGTACTGGAGATTGAATCCAGAGAGCTTTACCACTGGACTATATCCCCAGTCCTCTTAATTTTTTATTTTGAGACAGGTCTCACTGAGTTGCTGAGGCTGGCCTTGAATTAGGATCCTTCTGCTTCAGCTTCCCAAGTAGCTGGGATCATAGGTGTGTGCCACCACGCCCGGCCCAGCCTCAGCTTTGATGGTAGAGGGGCAAAGGCCCTGGCCCAGAAAGAGGGGCAAGCTGCAGATGGGGCCAGCCTGGAGGGCAGCAGAAAGGGAAGGGAGAAGTGATTGACCGAGTTCATCTGGTTCCCCACGTCCCCCCATGGCAATTGTGCTCAAACCTACCTCATATGCCCTGTTATCCAGTCCGTGGAGGCCCAGGTACCGCTCAGAAAATGCAGACGCTACATGGGGGTAGAAGAGGGGTCAGCTCCTGTCCTCAAGGCCCCATCGGTGCTGAGCCCACACCTGAGGGATGGGCTGGGGTGCGGGGGACCAACCCACTGTACTTCATGGCAAAATGTTTGTTTTTACACATCATCTAGGTATCCTGGGTTGTTGGTGCATTCAAACGTGTGAGTGGCAGTGGCGGGCTTTTTATCAGTGTTGGAATTTGCACACCTAATGAATCTGAACCTTAACTAATCAGGAGCACCCGCACTTCTTCCACACCCAGGAATGGGAGCACACGGCAAGAGAGCACATTTCTACCCATATTCGCTTATTCTGTGAAAACATCTAGGCATGTCCCTGCCCAATCCTAGTTCCAGGTCCAGGACCTGAAGAGACCTGGCATTGGTCAGATGCCAACGGAGGACCAGTGCCTACCCCAGGGCTGCCCTGCCAGGATGCCAGGAGGAATTCTTCCCTCCATCACAGGTTCTGGGAAGTCCTTCCTGAGTGGAGGAGACGAGGAGGGACTTCCCGTCTCAGCTGTGGCCCGTGGCTGAGTGCAGCCCTGGCACGCTCGAGGTCCTGGGTGCCGTGGCCAGCACCACACACACACACACACAGAGGGCCACCTATGCATGCATTTGAATCAGGCAAATTTGAAACAGCATGACTGAGATTAAGGAAATTTCACTGAATTTAAAATTCAAAAACATGCCACATAGATGCCCAGGGAAAACGATTCTTATTCACAGTTGGAACCAGCAGAGGATCTCGTAGAATTCTAACTTGGAATTTGTATTGCAAAGAGCATGAAGTGCACATGCCAGACGAGGGGCTGGGCCACAGTGATCCCTGGCCTGCTGCATGGGACCCATGGTTCTGAGACGGGGTGTGCGGGCTGTGGGAGGGCATGGTGATGGGTGGCTTCCCACAGGGCTCAGGCCAACAGGCACCCTGGGCTTCCTACCCACAAGCCAGTACTGCTTGGTGCCACCTGGCCGCCCTCAGCCCTGACCTGAGAGCCAGTTCTCAGAAAAGACCTCTCTGCACATCTTAAGATGGGTGAGTGTCACAAAGCCACTCACAGTCAGAAAAGGGCTGGGTGATCAGAGGACAATGCAGGGAGCTTCATTCCAAAACTGTGCTGCAAAGGGGCCCTGGCTGTGCCTGAGCACAAGGCTGCCCCACCCTGACCTGGAGGTCTCGTCTCCATCAGTTTCCCACAGCCAGACATGTTGACCACCCATCCCAGCCTTGGCTTTTGCCCAGGGAAAACCACTCTCTCTAGGACAGGTGCTGGCTGCACAGCGGGGAGCACATGGGCAGAGCAGGACTCTGACCTCGCTGAATTACCATCCACAGCAATCAAGTCTCCCCAGCTACCTGGTCCTTCTCAGTGAGCCATGCCCGCCAAACACCCCCAGATGCCAAAGCTCAGTGCAGGGCCTGCCCAGATTCTGACAGCAAGGAGGAAGGCCAGCCCCCTGGGGATCTTGGAGGCCTCCTCGTCTTCTGCTCTGGACAAGGCTGTCCTAACTACCCTGCGGGGAGCTGGCCACCAGTACTGATCCCTGGTCTTGTGTGCTGGGGATGTGATCGGCAGGTTTAGGGAGCTAGACATTTCCATTCAAAACGAATGACTTGACTCTCCCCACTCCCCAGGTGGTTTGGTATGGACTGGGGGTGCCTATGGTCAGGGTGCAGAGGTGCCAAGGGGAATGTGTCAGGGTCATGCAAAGGGGTTCAGTGCCAGGTCCAATCCAGGCCATTACCGTACAGCTTGAAGTCTGTTATCGGCGCCAGAGCAGAGCCGCAGGTGAAAGTCTGGCCTTGATTATCTCCCTTGGCAGGGAGGATGTAAGTGCTCAGGTATCCACCGTAGTCCTGGGAAAGTGTGCCAGAGAAAGAAGACAGAAAGAAGAGCTCATGTCCATACAGAACCATGACACCAGCCTCAGACACAGGAGGAATGAACATTTTCAGGTACTTTTCCCCCCAAAAGATGACTTGAAGATTTGTTTGAGGGCAGTAAGAGGAGAGGCGGAGCAAAGCCCTTTCCGGGGAGGTGTGTGGGCAGGTCTGCCCTCTCCTGGGCTCTGTGCCCAGTGGCACACTTATGTGCTAGTGCGGCAGAGATGCAGCTGCTGACCAGGCAACGCTGGCCAGGAGGGGCTGGAGCAGGCCGCCTACCTCGCCTGCACAGGCTCTCCTCCGCCACCTGTGTGTGCAGGCCAGGCCAGGCCAGGCCAGGGGGGAGGGCGAGGAGGGACCAGGCCTGCACCCGACATGTGTGTGTCCTGTGGGTGGGGTGAGCCCTCACTTCCCACGTTGTCCTGAGCTTGGGGCTGTCACGAAGGGCAGCTCCTCTGGGAAAAGCTTGACATCAGCACTGGCATGGCACCTTCAGAGCTGGCTGGCTCAAGGAGCCACGGCCTTGTGAAGAGCAGAGCCCAGGGGACTAGGACACAGACATGATCTCTGATGAGCAAAGTGGGTGGCAGAGGAGAAAGCCGAGAGAACCCGAGACAGTGTGGGGCTGCAGGCGTGTGTGAGCAGTCTAGAGCGTGTGCGCTGGGCTTGGGGCTGTGGAGAACGGAGGCACCGCATGCCAGGGACTCACGGTCTCTCCCTGCCTCAGGGAGCACAGGCGTCCCTCCTGCGTGTGGAGCAGACCTGTTGCACGGGGCTGTGCGACCCAGGTCCTGCACTGCATGATGAGGGACACAGAGCCCAGCTGCACCTGGGCTCGCGTGGGTGGACACAGAGGAGTCAGGGTCATAGAAGGTCACAGAGGGCCAACCCTTCCGTGAAGGCAGGGTGCTAACTTCACAGCCTCTCAAAACCAGCATCACAGGCAAAGGAGCACCCAGCAAAGTCGTGCCACTGGAAGGAGCATGAGGACCCATGTAGGCAGAGGGCCCACGAGAGACTTGGCAGGGAGCAGGGGCGCGTCCTCTGGCCTGACTGCAGCCGTGGGCTTGGGGTGTGAGCCACGTCTGCAGGGTACAGGGTCCCTTCTCCCACAGTGCACTCGGTTCCTGCAGGCTGAGCCATCCATCACTGGGAGAGCCCACTGACCACCAGGTGACCCTTGTACCTGCTGTGTCCAGAGGAAAGGTCTCATGGGTGGGATGTCTGAGGCGAGGAATGGAGGCAGAGCTCTCTGGCTGTGCATCCATGTGTTTGGGGAGAGTGAGGACCAATGGAGACTGACCAGCCTCCCAGCTTTGGCCACCAGTCTGTTAGGAAGTGACTTCTGGAGGCATCTATATGATAAGAGGTGACCCCTGGGCTACACTCATCAGCCATCCAGCTGGCCCTGGGACCTCTCAGGCAGAGAGTGGCCTTCATATGCCTAGAGAGCCTCTGGGACAGTCCCAGGCTCTGGTCTATCCCACAACCAAGGAGGTCACACCCCTTCCTCCCCAGTGTGGGGCCCCAGGGGACCTACTGGAGCCTCCACCTGCAGTGGCTCACGGTGGAATCCCTTGTGCAGGAAGATGGGTGTGTGCACAGCCCTGTGGTCTTGCTTTGTGGGGATTAAGAGGCCTCTAGTCCAGGCACGAGGGTTGGGGGAGGCACATCAGAGCCATAGTATGGCTCTCCAGGCACCCAGCTCCCTACCCTGGGCCTCCCCTGTGGCCTGTGTGTACCAGCCACAGCCCTGACCTGGGCCCCAGGTGCACGTTCCTCTGGTCTGACAGTGAGTCTCCCCCCCTCCCCCTAACAAAAAGTGGAGATATGTGAACACCCAGAAACAGACTTCTGCTGCCCTCCTTTCCTGGGTCCCACAGCAAGAGCAGCCACAGGCTCTGGAAGAAGATAACGAGGACACACAGACCCCTGCAGCCAGGACCCAGCTGCTTTCTCTCTGCTCTCAGATACCACGATGAGAAGCGCTGGTCATGACTGATGAATGAAGACTCCCTCTGCTGCCGCAAATGCAACGCCTCCAACCTTTTGATCTTCTGGTTGTCCCCAGACCACAGACAACCTCAACAGGTCAGGGGGAGCCTGGCCATGACACAGCTCCAGGCTCCAGGGTGGAGGGGCCTGGACAGAAGACAGTGCAGACTCACCTTCCCAAACACAGCCACCCGTGTTCTGTCGATGTACTGCTCCTTCAGCATGGTCCTGCAAGGTCAAGGAGAGGGAGGGGACTCAGTGCCCATGGGGCGGTGCTTTGTGCCCCATGGCCCACAGACACACTTCCCACCATCTCAAGCATGAACACCCCTCTTTGAGGAGTGGTCCTCTGGAGCCAGCAGGGGTCAAAGGAGCCCTGGTTGTGGGCTGCAGGGCTTACAGTGGACCTCTGAGCTCATCCCACCATGGTACCCTTGTCCCCAATCCTTGGAGGGGGCCCCTGTCTTGTCCCTAGATGGCCAGACACCCATTCCTTCCTTAAGTTCCCTGCCATGGCTCTGCTGGGGAGCAACCAGCTGGTGTCCAGGCTAATGTCCCTGGGGCCAGCTGCCTCCTCATCAGAATCTCCCACCTTCCCTGCTGCAGTCCCCTGTGTGCTCAAAGCGACTGCTGTCTTTGTGGTTTCTGGACCCTAATTCTGCATCCATCCTGCCACCGGCTGGGGGTTCCCCAGGAAGCTGGCTGAGTTCTGAAATGGTGCAGATTTCCATGTGAGCACCTGCCACCTGCCTGAAGCTTCTGCTGCTCCAGTTTCTCTCTACTTCTTGTGACATTCTTGCTCCTGTTCGATTCATTCTGTGGGATGGTGCCACCTGCACCACTATGCCCACTTCTGCCAGAAGGGATGTGAAGCTCTAGGTGCCGGGCCCCTAGTGCCCCATTCTAGGCCAGCCAACTTGCCAAGGACCCTGGGCCCGGGGCGTGGCAGCCCCTCCTGGGTGGAGCAGCGCTTCTGCTGTTGATGGCGGGGGACAGGAGCTCCTGGGGGGCAAGGGCCAGGTGGTGGTTCCCTTGACTTCAGCCAAATTGGGGTGATTTTTGCATCCTCATCATATCATTGTTTTGACATTGTGGGGCCCCCCAGGTTATTTCTAGAACACTGGGGACTCATGCAGTTCACTCCATGCCTTGGTTTAGTACCAACTGAGCACAGGAGGACAGGGTGCTGCCGCCACCTCCTCCTCCCTCCTCATCACCTGCTTGGTGAGTACCTGCCATTCCTAAGGCCCTGCGCCAGGTCTTGGGGACAAATGTTGAAAAACATACAGGTCTTGACTTCCAGAAGCTCCTGTCCTCAGAGTCATGATCCCTGCATCCAATTCTGACTCGGCCACAAGGAGTTTGGGACCTTCAGGCAGGTCCTTAGACTTCCAGGGTCTCAGTTCTGAGGATAAACTTAACAGGCTCTCAATGTTGGGACACTGGGCTTAGTGGAGACAGGGACAAGGGGGGGGACCCTGACAAGCTAATGAAGTGTAAGCCATGTTCCAAATGGTGCTGCCCCAGCCTTCTAGAGTCGGGGCAGGTTAGCAGACAGGAACCCGGTGCTGAAGCCCATGACCTGCTCTGGGGTGAGCATGGACAAAGCGCCCCACCCCGTCCCTGTGATGGCTGGCTTCGCTGCCCACAAGGCACTGATGCAAGGGGGAGGGTTGGCATGTGCAGGGGACATGAGTGACTGCTGGAAGGAAAGGATGTCAGGAGAGAAGGCCAAGACCTCAGGGGCCACGAGACCCTCACCAACCAGTGTCGCATGCTGAGGGTGATCCTCAGCATGACCCCACTCAGGTCTGTCCCATCTCTCCATTGGCTCCGCCCTCAGGGTCCATCCATCCCTGTCCTCGCTCTTGACCTTCCATGGTCAATGCACACAGTGGGTCTCAGGTGCCTCACAGGCTGTGCCTTGCATCACCCTAGCCTTTGTGCATGGCATGCTCTGTTTGGAATATATGTCTCCTGTTGCTATCTGGCTGTCCCCTATTCACCCCTCAAGGTCTTGGCCTCGGGCACCTCTCACTGAAGCCCTTCCAGGCTGGGCCACTTGCTTCTGCAGCACCGTACTCCAAGAGCTAGTGTGGCTCCACCTGTACCCACATCATGGGTTGACATGACTATCCTTTCCTCACACAGGGGACTTCTCTCCTGTCAGCTTCTGATTGGATGTGAGGTCAGTGGGCTCCAGTAGAAAAGGGCCAGCTGCGGGAAGATGGGGGAATGGGATGGCTTGCAAGGACAGAGAGCCCTGGACATTAGCCTGGGTGGGCCTCACGATGCTGATGCTGCAAAACTGGGCCTGGCTTTCTGAGTAATGGGAGCACAGACCCCGCTCCTAAAGAACCAAGGTGCTGTGGCTGGACACGGGGCAGCCTGTGGCCTCCCGGGGGACCTGAGTGCTTTCTGGTGGCTCTAGGCTTTGCAGCTGCTTCTGCGTTCTTGTCCTGTGAGCTCCCGTGGTTGGGATTTGATGTTACTGACAGTTTTTCTAGAACAGGTTCTATCTGGTGTTTGAATAGATGGCTGGGTCAGTTCCTTATTTTTGGAAAAGAATGTGAGTGTGGAACTGTTCTTGTCCTCCTGTGCTCTGCAGGGCAGGGGGGCACACCCAAGTGTCAAGTGAGCCTGAAGGACACCTGACCTTCCACCTGGGCCTCAGTGGCTGGGAGGAGTCTGAGCCTGGTGGAGAGGCCAGAGAGTGGGAGGAGCAGGGAAAAGGCTCTGGGGAGGAAGGACAGAGAGCCCCTGCTCAGTGAGTCCCGCCAATCTCCAGACCCCTGGCCTCCTTCCTCCTCCTGGGAAGTGTTCTGCAGCACACAGGCTGCTGACCTGCAGCCACCGGCTCCTCCTTCAAAACAGAAGCCAAGGGTTCACATACCCCATCCTTCCTCTGCCAGGAGGGGCCCAGCAGGACAAGGTGGCCCACCTGGGCTCTGGGTGACTGCCTGCCCCTCTCTTGCTGGTGCTGGTGCTGGGTACTGGGTTCTGAATCAGGCAGGGCAGAGCCAGGGACACGGAAGGAGAGGTTTGTTAGCTGATTCTTGGAGAGCTCCCCCTTCCTTCATGGGGGTTCTGGAAGTAGCCTCCACCTGCCAGAACCTGCTGGAGGTGCATGAAGCAGCCTGGAGCAGGTGTTTCTCATGGCCATCCGCAATCAAGTGAAGAGTAGCTCGGGACAAGGCCACGTGACTGGACAAACAGATGGAGAAGGCTAGGTCTTTGGTGGCACTGTTAGTCTCTGGATCCCTCGACCCCAAGATCTGCTGTCCCTGTGGACTTACAAAGCCAGCACAGTTCCTTATTTAAAGCACATTCGGGGGTGGGGTGCGTTTGTGCATGTGTGTGCTGACTTGAGGCACTCAACCTTGAGGTACGCCTTCCTGACTGCCCAGTCCTCAGTTTCTCCCTGTGTCTCGTCTGTGACACACACAGGGGAAGGTTCTGCCTTCTCCATCTTCACCTGCTTCTAACATCCTGAAGGAGAGAAGCCACTTGTCCTCCGATCACTGCTTTGTGGGTTTAAAATCCTTTACCACGTGCAACCACATGCTGTCCAGCTTTTTTTAAAAAACAAGAGAAAATGTTTTGCAAAGCCAGTGAAGTGACCTTTTCAAACTGTAAAGTAAACTGGCATGGTAACCAGTGCAGAGGGGCAGGCGGCTACAGCTCCTGTGCTCGGCGTCCCCCTCACAGGCCTAGCCCAGCACGCACACCCACTGGCATGAGGTTGGCACATACGCCCCTGTGGGGGAGGGAGGCACCGCTGTCCACGTGGGCCCGGCCGTGCCTGCTCTTCCTTACCCTCCCTGCCCTCCCAGGCGTGGGTCTGCACAGTCCACTGACAGTTCTGGAAGCCCCTGTCAGTGGGGAGCCCTGGTTAGCTGCTCACCATGTTGTGCCGCAAGACGGGGAACCATCTCCACAAAGTGAGCCTGGGCGCAGCTGGGCCTGCACAGGTCCTCAGGCCTCTTTAGCTCCAGGGCAAATGAGGTCAATGAGTGACTGAGCCCCTGCCCTCGGTGCTGGGCACTGTCTGCCCTAGGTAGCGCCTGGTTGGCCTCACTGACGGAGTGACAAGGATGTGGAGCAGGGTGGATAGCACAAAAATACACCATTTCCAGAGGGAAGGCATTTCTGACCCTCCGCCCCCATGTGCACGGGGCTCTCTTCTCCGTAACGAGGGTGACCCTCGGCATGACCCCACTCAGATTCTTTCTGTCCTTCCTCCCCTGCCCTTCTCTTCCCTGGTGATGAATGGCAAAGATGTGTGTGGACATGGGCAATACTGGCAGCATGGAGAAGCAAGGCAGCCCGCTCCTGCTCTCTGCCTCCTGAGCATGTGGTGACCAGCTCAGCACAGGAGCCACCTGGCTGTGTGGACACCCCATGAAGGCCTCCAGGAGGATGTTCCCAGTGGTCTCTTGGAGGCTGCTCTGGTCTGGCTCACAGGGCTTTCTAAGTGAGAGCAGACGGTGGGAAGGAGGGGACGCTGACCACAAGCACCCCTCCCGTGGCCTGGCTGAGAACGTGGCCCTTGTCCCGAGGGCAGCTGCTCACCTCACAGCCTCCATTTGGTCCTTCTCCTCCAGGGAGCCCAGCCGCCGCCTCACTTCATGCAGGAGCTTGGTTCCTTGGAAGCCGCTGCCTCGGCCGTCACATTTGACCACCACAGCCCCATGGCTGCTCACCATCACCGTCTCCCAGGTCACCTCAAATTTCTCTGCCACACTCTGGCTCCCAGGAGTGCCGTCCCTGCAGGGACAGTCACAGGCTCAGCATGGTGCAGGGGGGCCGGTAAACACCACATCTGCAGGTTTTTTCCTAAAGGACCCTGCCCTCTACCCTGTGCCACATGCCCGACTCCGTAGCCCCAGGGTCCACTGCCAGGGCAGGTGAGCTAGAATTGTTCATACGTGTGTAGAGGTATGCACGGGTGTGTGTACAGGTGTGTGTGTGTGCAGGTGGTGTATAGGTGTGTGTGCATAGGTGGTGTGTGGGTACATGGTATGTGTGGGGTGTGTGTGGGTGATGGGGGTGTGCATAGGTGCACGTGCAGTGTGCATGCATTTTGTGTGTGTGTGTGTGTGGTTGGAGAAGTGTTAAATGAGTCCAAACATCAAGGGGTGTGAGTTCAGGTTGGTGTCTATACCACAGGCATCCTCATAACCAAGACTTTGTGTAACTTAGGGGCTAAGCCCAGGATGGCAGCTGGGCGAGGCCGGCAGGTTACTGGAGCTCCATCAGGACACTTGGTGTTCACCAGGTGGGTAATGTCCTATGGTCCCTATAGCCACCCCAGCGCAGGCCCCTGCTGGGACCCAGCCCTCCCAGGACAGTGTGAGGAGGCTGGCCTCCAGAGGTGAGAGAGCTCCACAGCTCCTCCCCCCTGGGTCTGGGAAGGACACATGGGAATGGACAAGGGCAGTGTTAAACGCTGGTGTCCCTCCAAGGGCTGCTGTGTGCGTGAGTGCAGGTAGCTCATGCACCTTGCTGTTAGCATAGGGGACCTGTTAACATGCACGCCAAGGACAGGCCCAGCCTGCAAAGAGCCCCAGTCAGACTCAACCTCTTCTGAGGTGTTTATAGAGCAGGTGAAAGGTTCTCGGTGTCTAAACCAAGGGTCTGCTGGCCCGCAGAAGGAAAGACGATGTGTTCAGGGCTGTCTCTGGGACGCTGCTCGGGCTGCCACAGGCGAGAAGCTGACTGGCCCAGCTGTCAGAATGTGGTAGCAGCAGGTCCAAGGCTTGGGCCTCCCACATCTGTGTCTCGGGACCGGCCTGTCCTGGAGGGTCCCATCCGGCCATCCATGAGCTAGCTTCACTGTTTCTGAACATGGTGCTGGCCAGCCAGACGATCCCTGCTGTCTGACTAAACACTTGCTGTCTTTGAAGCAGCCTGCCCTGGAGGAGCCTGGGGAGGGGCAAGCTCTGGGGGTCTCCAGGAGTTACGGAAGGAACCTGGCCTTCGCTGGCAGGCTAAACCGTCACCATCTCCTCTGTTTATCTGTCCTTGAGGCTCAGTGTTCACCTCTCCTGGTGTCCTGAGTCCCAACACAGGCACCCTGAGAAAGAACGAGGCAGCTGTACTCACACCACCAGGAGCAAGGGGTAGTGGGCCGTGTCCGTGAAGGTGGCCGGCTTCAGGATCTGCATCGGCAAGTCTGTGGAGAAATGGAACAGTGGTGGTCAGGGGACAGTGGGCCAGGAGGGCGGATGGCTGGCACCCCTTGCGTCTGTGTCTGCAGGGTGGTGAGGGCCTGTGGTCTCTCCTCTCAGGGGCTCCGGCCTGAGGCTGTGTGCCTGCAGCTCCATTTCTGGCTGGAGCTTAAGCTCCACCTGCAGGAGTGAGTACACTGAAACCAGGGGAGGACAGGTCCCCGCGGCACTTGTTGGCAGCAGGGCCCCATGGGAGAGTGAGGCCCAGCCAGGGCGGCCACTACCATGCCTGACACGTGCTGGGGATGGGTGTTTGGGAGCAGTGGATTTGGGGACAGGAAGACTGAGGGATGGGGGCCAATGAGCGGAGGACATAGCCCTTGGGGCTTTGCCAGTCTGTGTTGGCAGTTTCATGCTGGGCAGGTCTGACTGTCTGCTGGAGCCATAAGAGGACCCTGGGGAAGGAGATGGTGCAGGACTGTTGGTCTCGCAGCTGCTGTGGTCACTGGGTGTGGTCCTCAGCAGTGTGTGGAGGGTGAGAACTGAGCCTCAAGACAACTGACCCACTGGTTTCTTCCACCGACTCCTCCCAAAACAAGTCTCCTTCTGAACAAGTTAGAATTTGTTTGTTGACATGAACTACAACCCAGCTTACCAAAGGCACAGCAATTAAATTGGAATCAGTGGCTTTTCAATACAATTACTAACCAGACACACCCGGGCCTGGGCAGCCTGGCTCTGACACGCTTCTCATTACTGATCCCGGCTGAATGTTAATGGCTTGAAAATTGGATCAGTGGCCCAGGGACTGGCAGAGAGGCAGGCATTGACTTTGTCATTTACATGTCCCTGGAAGTGGTGTGGGCTGGTCTCTGCCACCCAGCAGCCTGAGGGGGACCTTGGGAAGGAGTCTGACTGGCTGGGCTCAGTTCAGGGAAGTCCTTCCTGCAGACCCTCTAGCTTCCCAAGGTGTCTACACCTTTAGCAGAAGTGGCAGACAAAACACAGAGGCCAGGGAGGCCCATGTCCAGGCACTTGCTGTGCTCCCAAGGGGGGACGTCAGTCCCTGAACATGCAGCTGTGCCCCCTCCCTTTATCGGTGTCCACTTTCAAGTAAAGCCGTGCTCAGGATGCTGGCAGCAGCGGGGAAGGCTCTGCGCTGCTTGAGAGGAGGGGCTGATGTTTGTGCCCCGGGCATCAGGATTGGAAAGGCGGGGTCAGCAGTGGAGGGGGAACAGGCGCAGGCTGAGAGGACGGTGGACACAATACCCCACAGCACAAACATGTTTCTTGGCCAAAGCTGATTGTCACAGCCTCTCCCTCCTGAGGCCCTCCCGCTTTGGTTCCTTCCTCAGAGCAGTCGCAGAGGGGCACCTTGGGAGAGGGAACTCTGGACTTGGGGGTGGGGGAGGACTTGCAGCATGTCACACTTCCAGGCTTCTTGGACTTTCGGAGGTGGGCGCATCTCCCTGCAGGATAGCCGCGCACGTGCCTTTCTAGCAACATTTAGACAACCTCAGTAGAATGTGACTTTGCACACTCTGTGACTGGAACACAAAGGGCCCGGGTCGTTTGGTTGAGTGAGCTGGGGACGCACCATGGATGGCTTGGCCAGGCACTGGCCCCACCCTGCAGCCCTCCTGTGGGCTGTGTCCAGTGCAGCCTCCTAAACCGCATTCCTTCCTGCCGAAGCCCCTCCCTCCTCCTCTGAGTGACACTCCGAGCTTCCTGTACAAACTTAACACCCCTTGCAGGGACCATTCAAGTCCAGTGTCCCAGAGAACGGTCCCCCATGGGAGTCCATTCTCGTGCCTCCTCTGAACATGCACACCTTTCGCTTCCTGCTCCCAGTGGTGAGCTGAGTGTGCGTCCATCCGTTTGCTTCCTAGGGTGAGCCTCTTTCCCTGCTCCTGGGAGCACACACTCTGCCAGGTGGCTGGGGCTTCTCTAAGCTGTGGAGCACGAGGTTATCTGCTCACACTCCAGGGCCCCCCAACCCAGGTCCCAAGCTGCTGTCCTACTGAATGGGACAGGGTGGACCCAGAGAACCTACTATGAGGCCAGGTGCCTGCAGCTCCTCCCTGCCCCTTCCGCACAGTCCAGATACTCCTCTGATGAGCCTGTCACCTGCTCTTCCTCTCTGGTCTTTGCTCCGACAGTGGCTGTCCATCATTGTTCACCCAGGAGGGGACGCCTAGGGACAACTCAGAGATGCTGGGAAAGTGAGATCTGAGGGAAGGACTTGAAGGCAACTTGCAGGTTTGAGGTCTAAGTTACTGAGCACCAGTCCACAGGCCAAAGGGTGCTGGCGTCAGAGGCAGTGAGGGAGAGAGTCCTGGGGAGGCAGGGAGGTTGGAGTGAGGATTTGACACCCAGGTCTGCAGGGCTGGTGGGCTGATTTGGGAGCGAGCTGCATGCATGTGAGAGGTGACACTAGGAGAACTTTGCCTCTCCTTGGGCTGCAGGCCCATTCAGCCACCCCTGGGGTCCCTGATCCTTGTGCAGGGCTGTGCTCATGGTAACGTCTTTAATGGGCAGTTTGAGAAAGATGGTCAGAGGATGGGGGAGTAATAGGTGCTCCTCAGGCAGTACCAACACACACATCTCCCACTCCATATTCCTCCAGAGGCAGGGAAGCCCCTTGTCCACTCACAGTTGACCTCAGAGGCAAACGGCAAAAGTCATGAAGACCTCAGACAGCTAGAGGAGGGACTTCCAGAGGAGGCCGTTTTGGGGGAGGGCCTGCCAAGGCAGCATTTCTGTCTGAGTTCTCACCTCAACCACTGGTTCCCAAGAAGAGGAATCATGTGCTTTGCCTGGTTTTGGGCTGGTGACCAGAGTGAGCATCTTGGTGTGGACGCAGTGAGCTGAGGGTGGGGTGGGCGGCCAGTCAAGCAGCCTCTACATGGCTCTGGGGCTCCTGTGCTCACAGGCAACTGCTAAGGTGGCTGGTGGGCATGGGGTGTGTTTCTAGAGCAGCCCTTTAGCTCTCCTTTGTAAAGGGGAAAAGAGTAGCACTTACTGTAGTCGTCGACCTCGATCTTCCTGTATTCGACCTTAGGCATCTGTCGGTCATTGATGGCCTTCTGTACATGCTCATTTGTTTCGAGGTCAAAGAGTTCTGCAAGAGAGAAGGCAGTCATGCACCGAGACAGTGGTCCTTCACTGCAGGTCTGCATGCCCGCGTGAGCTGTGGGCTCTCTGCATCGTCCCACCGATTCCTAGGCCAGTCTGGAGTGACCGTTGTTATTTCTATGGAATGGACCAAGAAACAGACATTAAATAACTCGCTCCAGTTACATGGCAGCAAGTCTTGTCTGAAGCCAGGAGCTTAGGCAAAAGCAAGGTTCCCCGCACTGTGCCAGGCTGCCTGTGCCTCCTCTTCTGTTCTCGGAGCACCTTCTCCTCAGTGCACATGGTTTGGCCTGACTCATCTCAGTTAGCTTTTGGAAAACGGGCATTTATCTGGTGTTATGATCAGTTAGGACGGATGGTTGAAATACAGTGGCCAAAGTAGCCAGGGGAGGAAAGAGCACAGACACTGGAACGCTGTCTTCATTATATTTTTCCCCCCAAAACTGCTTCAGATTTCTTGAGTACAAGGTTATCCAGACTTTGGGGACCTTAGATTGGATGATGATGCATATGGACACTAGAGCTCCGCGGGCAACGCTTTGCGATGGAGCAGGGACGCCAAATAGGACTGAGAGGTCCTCCTGGTGCCTGGAAAGCCCAGAGTCCTCAGGGGTACCCAGTGGTCAGACCGTCAAACGGCAGGGGTCAAGGAAGCTGAGGCCTGGCTGTTGACTCCTGCTCCACGCCTAACACAAACCAACACTAACCAAAGCAAATGTTCACTAGACCCACAGATGGCTTCCTATGCTTGAGAGACTAACTATCCAATCAGTGCTGTGGTTCACTGATATGACCAGACCCAGGCAGATTGCAGACCAGTGCTTGGATCTCACTAGGTCATCTCAATACCAGGTCACTGGAGGTCCACTAGGACCCTGGGAGAATCTGCCATCTTTACCACTATGCCTGCCTACAGGAGTGGCCCAGGTGGGCAGCAGGCAAGGGATGTGGGGCCCACTGTAAAACCACGAGCTCACGAAGATTAGTGCAATTACCAAATTAGAGCATCGTTAGCAGTAAGAATGAAGGTGAATCAGTTGTGTCAGTCAGGTTTTGCAGTTGGGCACCTTCAGGGCCTGGGCCAGAGAGGCATCCTGGTGGCCAGGCCGGATCTGGGCGACTACATTTCAAAATGAACAGGGACAGCCCCTCTCCCAGTTTATGGGAATGCGCTTTCTCTCACAGGTGCATTGGAGTGAGAGATTTCTGGCACCACTCAGCAATCTCCTAGGCTGGCCAGGAAGCAGAGGTCTCCCACTCAGTGTGCAACATAAGCAGCTGAGTGAGGCCCACCTGGGGCTACCGGGGACCCGCCAAGTGCCCGTCACTGGTTGCTGGGCCTGGGTCTTCACCTCTCATTGACCACACTGCTGCATGTGAATAGCTCACTCCTCTCTATTAAATCCCACCCTTCACAGAAGAGCACCAATGCAACAGACTATTAAATTTAGTTAAATATTAGATTTCTCATTTAATGATTGCCCACACAACTGGTTTTATCAGTAGAGAGCGGACTGTGTCACAGGGGAGTTGAGTTAAGCCATTTTATTTGTTCCCATATTTGCATTCAAAGAGGGCAGGATCCCTGCAGAGAAATGAGAAAAGATTGGCATATTCCCCAAAGGACTCTTCCTTTGACTCAGGGCAGCGGGGACCTCCAGTCTGGAGCATACAAATGGCCACTCCTTAATTAAATGTGAGCCCCTCTAATATTTGGTGGAATTAGCTATTATCAGATCTGGACACAGTGAGCCCGCAGAGACAAAATGCCTGCTCACGAGGGCTGGTTCCCCCACCGTGCGGCTCCTGGGCTGCTTCCAGACACTTCCAAATGGCCTGGGGCTTGGGGCTTGGTGGAATCACCTCTGCGCTCACTTCTGGAAAACAGGTGACCAGATCCCAAGGAAATCGACAGGCAGCTGCTCTAATAGGGAGAGGCCTGTTCCTGCTCTCCTCTGGGGACTGCAGGACACATGTCATGCAGCGGTTTATGTACCACCTCCTGCATGGGTGTGACTTCCCCTGCCTGGGCTCTCTGGACAGGTCTCCAGCCATCTTCCTGATGCTTCCTTCCTGGTGTGCTCCCCTGTCCTGTGCTCATTCTTCCCATACAGCGGTCTGCCCACACTGGGCTCGGTACATGCTGTACCCAAAGTCCAGATCGGGGCCGGCACTAGTGAGGGGTTTTCAGACTCCCCACCTCAGTGGGATGCCTCCTTGCTCTGGACGCTGCAGGTTTAGTTGCCAGACTGGGTGTGACATTTTGAGTATTAGTTGTTCTTTTCCCCATTTCTTATCCCTTTCTTCCCCTGGCCTGATTTTGAGACCCCAAGGGCAGGGTCCAGGGAAGCAGAATTTATCTGTGGTCCCTCCAGCTTCGTGCTAGGCAAGCGAGAAGCATGTACACAGAAGGGACTATGTGTGCGTCCCCACACCTGCGTGCCCATTTGGGGTGGTGCCGTGGTTGTCAATTGACCAAACTGCAGCTGCTCAAGTCCCCGAGAGCTGTCCTCAGGCAGCAAGGCTTGCCCTGCAGTAGAGAAAGAGGCCCTGAAGGCGCCTCTGAGGGGTGTAGGCCCCCTGGAGCACTTTCTTTGTCCCTACCTGTGATTGGCCAAATGCCAGCTCGCCCGCCAAAGATGCTACTGAGCTGAGGTCTTGAATGTAGCCACCTACAAACCTGATCGTCACTCCCCATCCTGGAAACCTGCATGTGTGTGCACCCCAGGGGTCAGCAGGACTTTTGAAGACACACAGAAGGACCCTGGGTCTGTTCCTAGGCCCCCGCAGCCGTGTGTCTCTCAGCAAGTGTTGAGCTGAGAAGGAACATGGCTGGATGGGTGCCAGGACGTCCCTTCATCCTGGCCTTCACGTGCCTCCGGGGGACAGGCAGGCCTCGGAGCCTCTCTCCTGTTGCAGTGCTTTTTGCTGATAGGTGAGCTCCAAAGGACTTGGGACCACTGAAGCTGGGCACAGAAGCCCCGGTGATGGACAAGAATCCTCTGGCAACACAGTCGGTACCTGGTCCTTTGATTTTAACAAGTGCCAGGGCCAAATGTCCATAGAAAAAGCCTCGAGGGCGATGGGTCCCTTGGTCCTGCACATGGCCAAGAAAGGGCTCCAGGAGGGGCACAGCCGTAACAGCTCCGCATCTCCTGCTCGTGGCCTCACACCCGTTCTGAGCTCCCATAGAACAAGGAAGCAACTGGCAAAGAAGCCAGAGAATAGGAACGCACCGTGTCCGACGCCTGTTCTAGAAATTAGGAAGATCCACCTGCTTGTGCTTGAGCTAGTGGGGGACAAAAGAGAGCCACACGTGAAGCCAGCCTTGCCTTTCACACCTAACAACCACTGAGGTGCAGCGTGTTGTGGTTTTGATGTGAACCACTGGTGACTGAAATACTTGGTCTTGTGGAAAATTAAAGAAATGTTCAGAAGACCTTCCAGCCCATGTGACATCAGGACAGAATTCCGAGGACCAGCAGCGGGAAGTAAGCGCCAGTCTGAGGAGTCCAAGGAGGGATGCACAATGTTTGACTCCCTAAGAAGAACTGCAGGAAATGTCTGGAGGGATGGAGGCAGGAATTACACACTGTGATGACGTGTCCATGCCACACGGTCACACCATGATTTTCCTTTAAAATGAAAATGTTTCTGCTAGATGCTGAAAATGAAGCTCTTTAATGAGAAAGAGCTTTGGGTGACAACTTAAAATTGTGTGAGGGGACTCATGGGCAAGGTATTCTGTGCACTGTTGCCTTAGTCCACCTCTGTATGGGGCGGGTCTTGGCAAGGGTGCTGGCACAATACCACTTTGCAATAAGGCTCTCGTTGGCCACCAAAATGCTGCTTAAAGAATTTTAAAATTCCAATTCACAGACAGAAGCTGCTGGATGCACCTGGACACCAAGCTTCAATCAGGCACCTGGGCTGCATTTAAAGCCACAGGCATGGAGTTGGCTCCTTGGGCTGTATTTGAAAATGATATGAGCGTTTGCCCCTATCCTCAGGAACAGGCCATGAATGAGGCTGGCTAGGTTGGCTGCTCTTCTAAGTCAGGACTCAACCCTGCTGGCTCACAAGCTGGAAAGCTCTTGGCCCCTCTCTTGAGGACAGGCCCAGCAACAGGAGGGCGTCCAGCTGGCTTGCTGCTGCTGTACCAGTAAGACCCTGGGTGTTCCTCTCTGCTTGGACCAGGGAAGAGCCATGTTTTTGATGGCTGGAGGCCATAGGAAGATGCTAAGATACCATGCATGGTCAGCAGTGGCCACCCTCTCCCTGGAGAGCAGGAACAAGGTGGCTCTTCCCCTTTCCTCTCTCTATAGGGTCAGAAAAGAGCAATTCACTACCAGCGGCCCCAGCAGGTTGCACTGTCATCTCTCCCATGGGCAGTGGCCTAGCAGCCTTCCCTCAGGGGTCCCTCTACCCACCCACACATGGTGGCCACGCCTGACTGCCACTCCTGGTCCTACAGGACAGCAGCTAGACTGTTTAGCAACACATGTGAGCCCTTCATAATTGCATGCTGGTGGCATGTCCCTCTCATGCTTGAGAGAGGAGGTGCCGTGAGCAAAGTCCCGACAGCCTGGTGGTGTCACTCCGGAAACAGGCAAGAGGCCAGGAGGGTAAGGAAGAAAGGTACTGGGCACTCAGTGCCTGAGGAGGTTCACAGAGCTGCCTGGTGCCACCTGCGGTGGGAGCTGGATTTGCTGATATAAAAACCAGATGGAGGAGACAGAGAGGAGCCTGGGGCACAGTGGCCAGGTGGCCTGGAGTCTAGGCCCGTGGGGTCTTGTCGTGGACCATCCTAACATCACCCCAGCCCCTGCACCTTTCTCACAGAAGCTGTGGACCCCCATCTGCACTGTGAGCCACCAGGATCCAGCTGTCACAGGCACATATTAGCCATGATCCTGAGGACTTGCCACCTTACACCCAAGTTGTCTGCATACTCAGGCACCAACTGAACGTGCTTTGCCCAACCATAATTACATTCTTAAGGAAACAGCTTTTAAATAATTCCGAGTCACATCTGTGAACACCCTGCAGGCTCTGTTTGTAGATAAGATTTTCTAAAGGGGGAAAAAGTCAAATATCCCCAGGGTGGCTTTGGGGTCAGGGCAGGAGAGGGAGAAAGGACAGGCATTCTGCAACAGTAATTTCAACCTCCACAGCTGGGCTGGGATGAGAGGACGGGTGGCCCCATGATGATGGCGCACATCCCAGCTTTCCAGAGCCTCCCTGCTGTTGGGCACGCGGGGCCTGATGGCAACTGTCCTCTCCGCTGTCCCTCTCACGGTTTCTTCAGTGGTCCAGGAGCTTGCTCACTGCCACACTGCCCAGCTGCAGCCACCTTGACTCTGCTCTCTGCAGCTCAGCCCCACAGGGCAATCAGAAGTGTCTCCCCAATCCAGGACAGAGCCCTGCTGCTCTGCACGCCCTGCTCCCAATCGGTGAGGGCACAGGCCAGGCGGCCCCAGCATCCTCACCAGGGCTGGGCTGAACCAGGGCCAGTTTTGGAGCAGTGGAGGACACTGCTGCTGTGCCTGTGCAACCTGGTGATAACAACGCGAAGCGGCGGCACCCGGGGTCTGAGGTCTGGGCAGCTGAGCAGATGGTGGCTCTAGGTTGAGTATTTCTTCCTGAAATGCTTGATGCCTAAGTCTGAACACCAAACTCATTCAGATTTCTCACCAGCCTGGTGCAGGCGGCCGGGAGGTGGTGTTCAATGGTACTCGCCTCAAACAGCAAGTGCTGTGACTGAGACCCTGCGCCAAGGACAGCCCGGAATCCTCCATGTGCGTCCTCATGTCGCAGCTCAGGAAGCTTCACGTCTTAGAGCACTTTTGATTTTGGATTTTGGGATTATGGATGCTCCACCTGCAACTGGACGGACAAACCTTTCTAAAGCCGCACTGCTTGGGCTGAAAACAACCCCACTGCTGCTCACTGTGGGCACTGGGACAAGTCGCCCATATTCCATGGTGAGAATGGACTGCTGAGCTGGTCGAGCTGAAGATGGCCCCGGCCAGAGTGCATGCTTGCAGACACTGGCGGCAGCTCGTCCCCTCCTCCCTGAGGCCTCGTCTGTCTCTGCTCTCCTCGGGGAGCATTCACCTGGGTGTTCGAGGACAGAGGGTGCAGGGACAAGGGGTGCAAGCCCCAGGGGACGAGCGGCGCGGCTGCCCCTCTATCTGCCTTCCTGTTGCTCCGGGAGCTCTTGCAGTGCCTTTTCCAATCATGAAAGAGTGCCATTGACCTAAAACCTACCTGCGGCCCAGGCTGGTCTGTGAAGCCCGGGCCTGCCTGCGGTGCACGTCGGCACCTGCTGTGGGCCCCTCGCCTGCCACAGAGGCCGTGAGGCCCTGCCGCAGTCCAACCACCTCACAGAAAAGATGCTGCTGCCCCAACCACGTCCCAGGCACATCAGGCTCCTGCTTCCTCACCGGGACCCACCAGTTTGATGGACAAAATGAAAACACAGGGCTTTTGTTCACCGGGCTGTCACAGCTGGGGACGATGGGAATCCCCCCGCCCCAGACACCCTGGAGGACAGACTCAGAGTGCTGGGTTCGGCACTTCACGGGCCTGCAGTCCTCGGTGCTCACTTCCAAGTGGCCCCAGAACCTGCTCCTGCAGGTGGGGATGCTGAGGTAAGGCAGAAGGAACGTGGGGCCCCAAACTTGGGCATCAGGTTTAGGTCTCCTGCTCCAGTAACGCCCGCAGGCCAGCCATCTCCTGGAGGCCGCACTGGGATCAGCACTGCGCCTGCAGTGGATGGAGACTGAGGGACCGAGTGAGCTTAAAATCCAGACATTCAGTCTTCTAAGAGTCCGAGCTCCCTACAGTAGCTGCAGGGTGGCCTCTTGCTGTCTTTCCTTCCTTCCTTCCTTCCTTCCTTCCTTCCTTCCTTCCTTCCTTCCTTCCTTCCTTCCTCCCTCCCTCCCTCCCTCCCTCCTTCCTTCTTTCCTTCCTTCCTTCCTTCCTTTTTTCCTTCCTTCCTCCTTCCTTCCTTCCTTCCTTCCTTCCTTCCACCCTCCCCCCCCCTCTCTTTTTTGAACAAGTTCTTTTTCCTCTCCTTGAGATCCTTGGCTCTAGAGCAGTCGGGAATTCCGGGAGGAACAGCGCCGCCCTGTCTTACAGCTCAGATCTCCATTTCCTCGTCTGTAAACGGAGCTGCTCAGCTTCTTCTGCCCTCTCTGTGGCCTTATCACAAGGAGCGAGGAAGACACTGCTGGTGAAATGCTTCGCAACACGCCATTTGCCTCTGTTGCTTGGACACCTGGAGCAGGTCCCACACTCTTCAGATTCAGGAACCCCGTCTCTGCCTTCCACATCCTGCTTCCTCCTGCTCCACCCTAGGAGCAGGAGAGCTTCAGCTGGAGAGCCCTCCTTGCCCGCGTGACCCTCTCCGTGGGCCACCCTGGAGCTTCCTGCCTGCTCCTCCTGGTCCTTTTACAGAAAGCCTGCCTGGCCTGCAGGAGGAAAGGATCAGGAGAGGGGGCTCAGGCCACAGGGAGCCAGGCGACTGGGTGGAGCTCCACACACCCCCAGGGCTGGGCCAGGCAGCCAGGGCCCTGCTGTGCTCTTTCCTTATGTTCCTCACCACCCCTGGGCCACTGATGTCCTTATTCCTGGGCATGCAGCTTCTCTTGTGTCCAGGGTGCCCATGTGACAGGGTTCTGGCCAAAGTGACGTAGGCACCTCTATACTTCCACACAAAGGGTGAGGACGGCAGGCTCTCACCCCAGGTTCTTCCCAGGAGAGCCCAGGAGTGCAGGAGCTGGACTTGGCCTGCGTGAAGTAGAAGCCCTGTGTTGCTGTGAGTGTGGGTTGAATTGTGTCCCCCCAAGGTGCTGGAGTCATAACTCCTGGTGCCTATTACTGTGACCAGACTTGCCAACAGGGTCTTTGCAGATTATCAACTTCAGAAGAGGTTGCCAGGGTGGGGCCTGATCCAGTATGACCCTTCTTACACAGCTGGACACAGAGACACAGGGAGGACATGAAGGTGAAGGTGGAAATTAAGGTGAGTCAATGACAAGCTAAGGACCATCAAAGATCACCAGACAGTCACCAGAAGGGAGAGGGCCCGGGAACAGACATCCCTCCCAGGCTCGGTAGGAACCAGCCCTGCAGCCTCATGATCACAGACTTCCAGCCTCCAGGACTGCGAGGCCACAAAGGTCTGTTGTTTATGATGCCCAGTGTGTGGCACTCTGTGACGGCCACCCTGGGGACCTTGCACCCTAGGCTACTGGGAAGATGGTGGCTGTTCCTTTAGCTGCTATCACTTAGGATAAAATCCCGACTTTATTGAGATGGAAGGAACCCAGGTAAGAGATGCTGCCCAGTGTTCTCTGCAGCTAGGCCAGTACCAAGCCGTGCCCAATAAGACGAGGCGGGGAGCGCTGGGGCACCACAAGAGGCCAAGCTGATGGGGCAATGGCCACACAGAAGCCCCCACCTGTCCTTACCCTTGGCCCCCATCCAGCCTGGAGCCTTTGGGTGAGGGCTCCAGCCAAAGACGCAGACTAGGAAGGTACACCAGTGACTTCCAGGGCCCCACAGCCTTGGAGTGTCGCTCGGGTGATAGGCCTCTGGTGGCACGAGCTGTTCTGGGTCTCCTGTTAACACTGCCAAGTGCAATCCTAGCGCCAGAGGGGTGCCTGTGTTTGATGAGAAGCCTTTATGCAGCTGCACTGGGCCAGCCTGCAGGAGGAACGTGGAGGGTGGGGCTCAGGCACTGCCCAAGGTGGGAGGAATGGGTGCTGGGGTGTCTTCTTGGCCCAAACCAGAGAGTCCAGTGCAGCAGAGACTGAACACAGGGAGCCCCTTTTCTCCTCTTGGGGGGCGGGTGCTGACACCAAAGCAGCCACACCTAATCACTCTAGGGCTGATTCTTGCAGAGCCTGAACTTGCCCCCTGGCACGGAGGAGGTCAAGGGCAGCGTGAAGCACTGCAGAGCTGGCCAGAGGCTTTGGGAGGCAGGTGCAGAGCGGCCGTGCCCGGGCCTGTGCCATGTGTGCTCACAGGGCTCTGCACACCACAGCATGGCTCCTCTCCGCCAAGGCTCTGCTCATCAGTGCTTTGCCGAGATAAAGTGCGGACGCGTCACCTGCATTGGGCCATTGTTAAATTGAGAAGGGATTCTATTCTATTTGTTAAATAGAGAAGAACAGAAGGCTGGTGTGCCATCCCAACCTCGTCTTGTGGGCACAATGCTTTTTACTTCTCATCCCACTAGGTCCTCTCTCTCTCTCTGCCTCCCAGAGTCACGGTTATAAAAGTAACAGCTCAACCACAAATCGTAACTTCTTCGCAAAGATGTCTCTCTATGTGTGGAGCGTCACTGTGGACACCGCTGAGAGCCAGGCTCTCTCTTCTGATACTGGCTGGATTGACTGGTCCATGCAGCCAGGCAGCCCAACAAATGAAAAGGAGCCATTGTTTGGTTTCCCAGTTAATAAAAGGTATCAGAAGTTCAAGGGCATTCCTATACAGCCCTTGCTGGGCAGCTGGCAAGTTCTTATGTGGACCCCTTTCCAGAGTACTGCACCCCATCCTGTACATATCTTTATATAAGTAAAATAAATCAAATGCTTCTCCATGATGGCAACACATATCCCAGATACAGGTATGCTTCACTGTCCTTCACACTCGACCTTGGAAACTAGGCTGACTTGACCCCCAGGGCCACTCCCTGGATGCTCTCCCTGGGCCTTCAGGATTCCTGAAGGAGTGATCACAGTTGGCTAGAAAGTGGCTCAAAAGTCAAAATACTTCCTCAAAAAAAGTAGGTGCTATGGCAACCTTTCACCTGGGTAAATTAATAAGAGGATTCCCCCAAAGAAGCAGGTAAAAAGCATTTAAGTGAGTGGCCCTTGGAGGGGGAGCCACATGTGATAGGTTCCAAAGCCCAGGGAACGTTGTGTGTCTTTTATCAGACCACGGATTTTAGAAGGAACATTTAAAGTTGACATAATTAACAAATCACAGGCAGTTGCAAATCAGTTCATAGAGTCCTGTGTCCTCTTTCCCTGGCCCCCAGGGTGGTGTCCTGCATAGCCAGGGAATTAGAAGGTGAGGTGTGGTGGGCTACCCACCCACCCTGCTCAAATCTCACCAGACCATTGGTTTTTAAGAAAGGAAACGACCTCGCAGAATATCAGGAAATTACCCACGGACTCTTAACAGGTGTTAAAAGTGCTTGGCGTATGTATTCTTAAGGAGACAGGTGTATGGTGGGCCCTGTGGGCGACTATTGAATTTTTAAGTGAAAATCACAGATAGGTCTACGAATGAGCATTTTTAAGAGCACGGTCACAGGGGCATGTCTGCTGGAGCCACAGATGCCAGGTCTTGGGGTGCAGCTACAGCCCAGCTCTGCAGCCAGGCCTTGGGGCAGACTCCACTGGCTGTGCCCTGCACTGTTAGCGTGGCAGGTGGGCTGGGTGGGGAAGCCAAGGAAATCGCTCTGGAGTCCTCCAGGGGACGTTGACCCCTTAGAGGTATGTCCCAGATCCCCAAACCTCCAGGGTCCCAGCGTGTCCTCAGGTAAGGCTGGGGAGGAGGCTGGGAGCAGGTGCACCTGCACCCCAGACCCAAGCCCTGCTGGGGATGACAGAAAGCCCCATGGCCCTTCTCACATTGGATCCCTTCCATCCGGATGCCCCTTTTGGCTCTTTTGTTTCGTTTGAACAATCTCATAACCCATTCGTTTCTGGTATTATTATTACGGAGGCTTGAATTTCTAAAGGTCATTTACTGACTTGGCAGAACGTCATCCTGAGTGCTGTCTCTTTAACCACATCTCTCAGACTCACTTTTGGATGCTTTCACCAGAAACTGGCTATGGGCTTGATTCTCTGCCAGGTACTGTCTGTGGTGCTCTGTGGGAAGGAGGGGTTGGGGAGAAAGGCATGGGGCTTCTTGGGGTCAGGAAAGAGCAGGGTCCAAAGCAGGACAAGGCCAGTTTTCCTCTACTGCCAAGAGCTCCTCGTAAGACCCTGGGAGCTTCATGAATTGGCAGACACACCTGCTTGGTAGCACTTAGTGCAGCTCCTCTGAGTCCTCTGACTGGGTTTGACCTTGGCTCTGCCCTGTCTTTAGCCTGCACCGTCCAGTTTCAGTGAGTGCCCTGCTGAGTCAGTTCAGCCAGAGCCTCACGCCCTTGAAGGCTGATTACCCTTGCCACCTGACGTCTAAAGCCTTGGCCTTCCTCAGCATGGATCCCACAAGGACAGGCATGCCTCCAGGCACTCATGGAGGCTGCGTCCAGGGGAGGACCTCAGGGGAGGACGGTCAGAAGCCCCTGGAGGCTGGCTGTTCAAAGCCATGCAGCCGTGGCCTCCATCTTGACTGTCTCAGACAATGAGCTGGGTGACCGCAGAGCGACCACCAGGCCCAGCGCTCCCAAGGGCATCCGTGGTGCCCACAGCTGGGCCGCACCAACTCCACTTCCCTCCTATTGGACCAGTGAGGTCTGCTCTGACCTGCAGGCCTGGCTCCTGTCTCTGATGAAGACACTGTGGGTTGGACTCCCTCTCAGGGGTTTCTTGTTTCCTTTCTGCAGAATCTCAGGGAGACGTTAAGACAACAGGCACTTACTTCTCCTGTCTGTGGCGTTGTGTACGGTCACAGTGGGCACTCCAGGACCTGCACGGGGAAGGGCGGGGCCAGAGAGAAACAGAACAGAGTCATTAGTTCAGCTGAGCCCAGGGAGTGGGCAGGCTTCGCTACGATGCACAGACTTACTGAGTCTGGGGAGCCCGACTCCACGCATCAGTGGCTACAGAGGGCCTGTGGTGGCTCCAAGAAGGTTTTTCTCAATTTTGGATGGTGCAAAGCCACAAACCTGCCGCAGGTGCTGTGCTTTGGACCTGGATCTTTCCCAGTGCTGCAGTGCGCCTCATGGTCCTCCCTTGTGATGCTGGGAGGTAGCAGCGAGCCAGAGCCCCCTCGTCACCCCCGTGGTCACAAGGGGAAATGACAAGGACTCTGCAGAGTGCTGAGGTGCTAAGATAGGATGTGAGGTAGGTTAGGGGTAGTCAATGCATTGTGTTAAAAATATTTTTTTAGTTGTACATGGACACGATGCCTTTATTTTATTTACCTTTATGTGATGCTGAGGGTCGAACCCAGTGCCTCACACGTACTGGGCAAGCGCTCTGCCACTGAGCCACAACCCCAGCCCAGTCAATGAATTTTGCACCAATGATATTTTCAAATTATGATTAGTTTACTGGGACATAATCTCATCATGCATTTAGGAGCATCTGTATAAATGTTTAGATTGTTGTAATGACATAAAACATCGTTTTATGAAACATCCTCTTTGGTTTGTATGCTTGTAACCTCATTCAGACCATCCAGACACCAATGCTATGGTGGCTTCCTGGAGTCTATACATTCTAAAGACACGGTTTGAAAAAGGCGTCTGTCTCTGCTGGACCTCGGGAGGAAGCTCCTCCGCACTCTGGGCTTTCAGAGCACTTTGCGCAATGTGTTGGGGTGCGTGCCACTATGGAAGCGTCAGGCTTTGTTTCCCCTCCATCCCTTTTGTTTGCAGCTTCCCAGCTCCAGGTCTGTCACAGCCTCAGGGGTGAGCAGGAAGGGCCAACTCAGGACACGGTGGCCGGTGGTCAACTTCCTCTGTAGGCTGATTTCTTTATCTCTTTAGCAAAAGGAGAATCCAGGGAAAAAAGGGGGGGTTTCTGAAGTTTTTGTCACACACAGACGAGACGGCAGGCCGGGTGCCCTTTCTCACCCTCTCTGCCATTCTCCTTTGCCCCTTCCTGGCCCCTGCAGGGCCAGCTATGCCCATCTGGTTCCCATGGGGTTGACTGTCCTCTGGCCTGCTATGCTCTGCCTCAGACACTGGCACAGCCTGTCAGCATCTGATCAAAAGCCTGCTCCAACACCCAGCCCAGAGCATCACCCAGGATGCGGCAGCCCCGGCCCTGGCTGACCCCCTTCTCTTCCTGGAGCTCATGCCCACACTGTCGGGGGAGCCTTAGAAGTCGACTGTAGCACTGCTGTTCACTGTCCTTCCCTCAACCATGCCGGGACCTGGGCTCCACAGTGGTCAGGGACCCATCCTGTTCACTGCTGTGACTTTCTGCCTCCTGGAACACGGCTGAGTGATGCTGATCAGGCCACATGAGCACACAGGAGAAAGGGGAAGGCTGCCCTCTGGGCTGGAGAGGGAGGGGGAGGCAGAGGTCAGAAGGAGGCTGACTGTGTGGGGCACCATGACCAGGGTGGCTGCCTGTGCTCTGCTTCAGGTTGGGGGCTTTGGGTGCTTGGAACTCCTGGGGGGCTCATTAGAACCAAAGAACAGATAGTATTTGGGCAGAGAAATGGCTGGAGTTCTGGGAACTTCCCCCACACTTCTAAGGGCCTCGTGCCAAGAAGCAGAGCCAAGAGCCATGGACCTCCTGTGGATCCCTCTGTGGGCCTGCAGAGGCCTGCAGAGGCCGTTGAGTGGACCTCCTGGTCCAGACTGGGACAAGATGCTAAAGAAAAGCAAAGGGTCCTTCACATCGACAGGCAAGGTGGGGTAGGCCGGTCTGGGTACACTGATGGGCAGGTCCCAACTGCTGAGAGATATGGACTGTGGCCACATTGGTTGTGGACATTACAGCAGGTGCCTGATGGCCCAGGAACTGAACACAGACCCCATTTAGTACACTTCAAAGTCCAGGAGGTCAGAGCCCTTTCTCCCTCCCTGTTCACCCGGCAGCAGGATGGCAGGTAAAATACAGGGTGCCTGACCACATGAGGATCTCTGATAAACAACAAATGTTTTCTTCATGTTAATATTTCCTCGCAGCATTTAGGACACATTACTAAAAACATTTGTTGTTTACTTAAAATCTAAAAGTAACTGGGCATCCTGTATTTTTATTGGCTAATTCTGGCACCCCCTAGCTAGTGGGGGAGAGGGATCTGGGCATCTGAGATAGCGCTTACTGAAGAAGAATTAAGCACTAACAGTAGGTTTAAATTATTGAGGAAAACTAAGTTTTCTAGTTCAAGGATCCATTTCCCCACGGGGAGCCCATGTGGAAGAGCAGACCAGTTATGGAGAAATAAAGAATCTACATCTACTTCCTCTGCACATTTCAGGGTGAGTCAATTTGCAAACAGAGCATATCCTATGCTCTTATTAATAATGTAAACAACTATTATTTATTTAGTGCCTACCATGTCAAAAAATACTGCTAGATGTTTCATATGAATAATTTCTAATTCAATCTTCACAACAGTTCTGCAAAGTAGATGTTTCTAACCTGGATTTACAGATGAGAAACACAGGTTTATGGCTTGAAGTCTTTAGTTTCAGTCACACAATAAGGAAGTTTCTGAACCCGGATTAGTCCCTGTTCGCTTTTTAATTCATGAACTTAATACATTTCCAAAAAATTCAAGTACTAAAAGAAAGGACAAGGGCCAGGTGGAAGGCCCACCTTATCATGCTTCTAGAAGCAGCCTCAATGCTTCTGGAATGTCCTGGAATGTCCTGAAGTATTTATCTGCATACAGGTGGTCCTAGTTACACATAAGCAGATATGTCGAACACATGGACAAAAATAATATAAAATTTCATGCCCATCTGTAAGCTGTACCAAACATTAATGTTGGAACGTACTTGCCCTCGTTATTATTATTTTCAAATAAAATATAAGAGAGAGATCTGAGACCACCTGTGCATCCTTCTCTGATCTCTTAGAGCCACCAGAAGGAAGCACAGGGAGGTGCTGTGTGACAGGGGCTGTCAAGGATGTTTTGGACATGAACCTAAAAGCACAGGTGACGAAAGCAAAAATGCAGACTGGGCCAGCATCCAGCTAGAGCTCTGCACAGCCCAGACTGACGGGGGAGACACAACCTGCAGAATGGGGGAAACATCTGCAAAGCACACGTCGGACAAGGGTCAACGTGCAGAAGGTGTGAGGAACTCAAACAAATCCATTTTAGGAAGACAGCCCCACTAGAAAATAGCAAAGGACCCGAGTGGACATTTCTTGAAGGGAGACACACATACGGCCCACAGACACATGGCTGTCCCCTCACATCTGGTAGAACAGCTATTAGCACAAGACGAAAGACAGGCGATGGAGAACGTGGGTGAGGGGGCCTTGCACACGCTGGTGGGAATGCCAATGAGCACAGCCATTACGGGAAACAGCTTGAAGGCTCCTCAATAAATTAAAAATAGGACCACCATATGATCCATCCCTCTTGCTACTGGGTACGGGTCCAAAGAAAACTAATGAGTGTTGGAGAGACACCTGCACCCCATGTTCATTGCAGCATTATCCATAACAGCCAGGAAGGAAACAGCCTGTGTGCACTGGTGGGTGGATGGGTGAGACACACGTGGTGTACACACAGCGCAACACCATTAGCCTTCAGAACAAGGGAGTCTGGTTTTTGTGAGGCCAGGGAGGATGTTGTGTTATGCAAAGTGAGGCAGGTGCAGAAAAACCACTGTCACATCATCTCACTTACAGAAGTAAAACCCTTGAACTGAGAGATGGAGAGCAGCCTGGTGATGACCAGGGCCCATGGGATGGGAGGTGTTGGGCAGGTGTCGGGGAGCCATGGCCAAGGATGAGAAATTTCAGCTGGGAGGAATAAGTGGAAGAGACTTGTCGTACAGCATGGTGACCCTGTATTCTTGAAAATCGCTAAGAAAAAAACTAAGTCACCTGTAGCATGACACAAAGTATCTCAACGTGACAGATTTTGCATGGTCTTCCTATCTAGGCTGACAGCTGGGGGGAGACGAGACCAAGTGTGCAGGGTGGGTGGGGACGGCGACTTTGGAGGAGTGGAGCACTCCCGAGATCCGAAGGCCCATGCTGTGTGGCCCGACGTGCCCACAGCTGGACGCGCATCTCAGGGAACCTGCAGGGATATGGTGCGGCATGTTCAAGAGACCAAGGAAGAAGCTCCTTGGCTACTGTGAGCAGGGTAATGGTGGGGCATGAGCGAGCATGGGGCATGAGTGAGAAGATATTCACCTATGGACAAGAACAGACGGAAAACGAAGGCCAGTAGAAACCTCAGGGGTACAGAGGTGAACACTGGTCACTCCAATGTGAACACGTTTATGAAGCTGCTGATGTCACTAGGGAGGTGCATGGCACCAGGCCGCGTGACAACATGGCGCTGTGCAGGGTGGAGGCGCATGGCGGCTCTCACGACCTCCAGGCGGTGGTGGGTGGCTCATGTCCACTCTCGTGACCTCAGCCAGCACAGATCACTGGGCCCAGTCTGATGCCAGTGGAGCCTGCTGAGTCCCCGTCTCCTAGGGAAAGTGCGATCCCATGGCAGTGGAGGTGATGGCCTTCCGGGCAGGTGGTGAACATGGGGACACCAAAAGGTGGAAGCAGTTCCCATCTCACTGTCCACCTACTCTAGCACAAATAGCATATAGAGGTGATGGTTATCATTTTTTAAAAACACATTTTACCTACTTTTAAATACTTCTAAACATTTTTAAGCCCTGAGTAGCACTGGGCATCTTCCGGTCCCATCCTCGGTCCCATTTAAATTGCACTGTTGCTTTTTCTTGCCCATTTGGGGTCTTGGGTCTTTACCATGCTGCTGCAGACAATTCCCCCGTGACTTTAAAAGGCACAAACCATAGCAATTACTATGCTGAATTGCAACTTTTAAAAATGTAACTTCTTCCGCTCCAAAGACAGAAAGGTACACAGGTGGAGGGCGGAATCTGCCATCCATCCGGGACAGAGTGCTGTGCACCAGTGTGTGTGGAACAGATTCATGGCTAATGAGTGAGTGACCTTCTAGTCACATACGTGGCATGACATACCAAGGTAGCAAATTTAAATTAGACTAAGAAAAGCTCTCGAGACCATTCTGTGTCCCGCTTTTAATAATTCAGGTGGCTGTTCTCTGCCAATACTTATGGTGCCCCTTGACATTTCCATTAATGTCACCTTGATGCTTGCTTCTGGTCTGCACAGTCACCAGAGGTCCACACGTCAGAGCGCATGAGCAAGGAAGTGGTCAGGAGGTCTGTGAGGGGGGCTGTGTGGTTCCAGGTGACCGCCTTCCTGCTCGGGTCCTTGAGAGCAGACTGCAGGAGTCCGGGGTCTACTGGGGTCTGCCTTCATCAGAGCAACAGTGGTTTCCACAAAGGCCACTGCAGCCAACTGGCCCCAACTTTGTGCCCCGCCCCATGCTGGGTGCTTCGGAGACAGCCTCTCAACCTCACTAGACGGTGGCAGCATGCGCTGCTGGAGACGAGACTGTGTGACGGACTCTCCCAGGTGAAGCACTGGCCATGGTCTGGGAAAGCTGGAGTGGCCCCTGCACTGTGCTGGGAGGAAGGCGCACCCCCTGCCCGCAGCAGGAGCATGCAGGAGGGAAGGGGTGAGAACGCGGGGTCACTGGCTGCTCTGCCCAGCCCAACCTTCCAGCACGTCACGCTTTTGTCTAGTCCTAGGACGCGGAAGCAGACCGCTGCATTCACTGCAGTTGCCTGTGCCAACTGCGTCACACGCTCATCATCCAGGTACGTGTGTATGCACTCGTGTGTGCTACGAGTCCCATGAGCCTCTGCCAACACATATGGGGGACACAGACATTTGACCACGATTCTCCGCTCCATCTTAATGTTCCTTAGGTCTCAGCCTGTCTCAGGGGAGGGTACCTCAAGGCTCGCAAGAAGAACACAAGTGCTTAAATGAACATAAGAAGTGCGTGCCCGCTGACAGCAGACAGCTAATTATATTTGCTCATCCTTTGCTTATGAGGAGAAAATTGCAATAAAAATAACTTTTGGCCGTGCGCGGTGGCGCATGCCTATAATCCCAGTGGCTCAGGAGGCTGAGGCAGGAGGATTGCAAGTTCAAGGCAAGCCTCAGCAACTTAGTGAGGCACTAAGCAACTTAGCAAGACCCTGTCTCTAAATTAAAAAAAAAATTTAAAAAGGGGGCTGGGCCATGTGAATCAGTGGTTAAGTGTCCCTGGGTTCAATCCCCCGTATCAAACCAACCAACCAACCAACCAACCAACCAGCCAACTGACATTTTTGCTTTTAAAAAGGTTGACTCTTAACACATAGTATTTTGGCTCAAGCTAAATGTCTGATATCCAAATTGTATTGTTCCTGAAAAGGAATATCAGCAAAGTGAAGCCAGGAACTTTATAACCAACACATACAATAGTTTTTTGTTTTTGTTTTTTTTTTTTACAACTAAAGACCTCAAGAACAGAAGGGCAAACGCTTGGATATTCAAAGCAGAGTCAAATTGCACAACAGACTTGCCAATGGAAAACGTGTGTCTGTGCGTCTGACTTCCTGCTCCTCTCCTTTTAGACCATGGGTTTGCACCTGCTTGACCTGGTGGAGGGATGTGACGGTTACAGATAAAAATGAAGTGACTAAAAAGGACACAAAACCATAAAGGAAAAAAGTCCTTAGAATAAATAGAAAAATTCATAGAGGATGGAGGCCTCCTGTGCTCCCATCTCTGTCCTCTGAGGACGCTTATGTGACAGATAATTTCCACCCCCAGCCAACCTCCTAGTATGTAAACAATGGAGACTCCGAGGGCCCCGCAGCTCCTCTCCCGGCTCCAGCTGATGAATGGTATCGACGGGCAGCTGTGCGCAGGAGGGAGAGGGGGGCTCTGGCCGGGCGAGATAATTGGCAGCAGCCCGCTGCGCAGACTCCAGATCTCTTTATTTGCCAGCTTATGAATAATGTATACCTGATGCGAGCGTGTATACATGGAGGGGGTATTATCGTATTGATAAACAGGGAGCGGGCCCAGGTACCAGCGCTGCTGCAGATAATTAAAATATTTGTTCCAGAGACAGCATTTCCTAGTCAACACTGCAGGCAGGTTTTGTTGCTGTTTGATTTTGAAACCTTGTTATTGCTGACATCAAACCTGGGCTTTAGCCCCTCCCCACCGTGCCCCACGGCGTTCAGTTTTGCTGCAATCCGATTTCATGTCCAGGCAACTTGAAAGCGATTCTATTTCCCGTGCAGCAGCTGAGTGGCATTACTCAGCGGGGGCCTGGGAGTGGGTGGTTGTTCTGCAGGCTCTCAGATGATGGGGAAGCGAAGGCGGGCGGACTCCGCTGTCACTGGCAGCTTTGCTCCAGACACCGCAGGAGATGCTGGGGGCTGATGACGGGCATTTTAGGAAGAGAAGCCTTCCTCACGAGATCATCCAACCCACCAACCCACCAACCCACCAACCCACCAACCAACCCACCAACCAACCCACCAACCAACCCACCAACCAACCCACCAACCCACCAACCAACCAACCAACCCACCAACCAACCCACCAACCAACCAACCCACCAACCAACCAACCAACCAACCAACTCACCAACCAACCAACCAACCAACCAACCCACCAACCAACAGCGTGCTTTGCAGGCTCGCCCAAGGGCTTCTCTGCACGCTCTTGAAACTCAGCTCACACAGCAGATTCATGGAAGCTTCTGTTTAGAAACTATCTGTATCAAGGTCACAGCATCTTCTTGCACCCAGGTGATGTCACATGACCCTGGTGACATTTCTAGGTGGTTCATGTAATTCACAGAGTTCCAAATATGAGGGATGGATTCATTTTCTTGGTCTTGCGGGATGAGGTAAACCTGCAGGGACAAGACGCTGGGCACTAGCTGTTTGCTTTGTCGCTGCACAAGGATGAGCTGGAATCTTACTAGGATGTCTTGCTCCTATTTCAGGCTGTCCTGTCCACTTCTCTAGGCTCCTGGCATTGTTCTGACCGTCACAATGAAATACCATTTATCAAAGTTTTCTACAGCGTGATGCCAGAAGTTTGCCATGATTGTCAATCAAAGGACCAAATTCTAGTCTGATTTCAAATGGTGTCCATGTCTCATGTCCTCAAACATTCTTGGAACTTAGGGTAGCTCATACAATTAAATAATAATTCATCAACAGTACAGTCCCAGGAAATTGTGCACATGGTAAAGTCAGCTCAGAGGCTTTGGCACAGGCTCCTGAATGGCCTCAAAGCTGCCAGTTTTGGAGGTTAGTCTCTCCTTTTAAAGAGCACACAAAGTCACCAAGTCAGGTTTTGCCATGAGGCTTCTGCAAGTTCGGTGCGCAGGCAGCACTGTGGACAGTGAATACTCCTCGAGTCTCCAACACGAAGATTACTTTATAAGAAGATGCAACGTCCTCATCACGGGTAAGCGCTCAGCTTCCTGGAAAGGATGGTACTCACTGCGTGTACACATGCCGGTGAGGAAATCAGACTCCTTTCAGTCATCACACTGAATGCTTTGCTGTCAAAGCCGATGAGATCTTGACACAGGAAGGTTGTCTTCACCAGGAGGAGGCTACACAGGCCCACAGAACTGTCCTTGCTTGACCTTGTCGAGCTGTCTGCCTCGTGTCTGAGGCTTTATGCTGGTCTTCTCCTCGACCCCTGCCGGGCAGCTCCCTCAGTGAACACAGTCTTCAGCCTCTGGGCACTGCCTCTCCCAGGGTGTGCCCTGAGGCAGTGGCCTGCTCTCACCTGTCAGGCGTGGTGAAGGGATGACTGGGCACCCTGGCCCAGAGTCCCTTGCACTAGACAGGAGCTGCTTGAGATTCAGAAGCACCTGCTTTTTCCTGGACGCCAGGCAATGGAATAGGCCAATCGCCTCTTCTCAATGAAGCCCGCCCCGTGCCCACTGGGCCCGGCCTCGGCTCCTCACCAGGTGCTCTCAGGGTGCCAGAAACCCCCCTCCTCCATGGCTGTGCCCTCAGCACCGCCCATGTCTCCCCTGCCTCAGGACGCACAAGCTTCTCACCATGGTCTCTTCAGATTGGGGCAGGGCTGTTGCCACTGTGCATGGTGAGGTTTGGATCCTGGCGAGAACCCAAGAGCCGGTCTCAGCTCACCCGCTGCCCCCACATGCGTGCCTGGGCCCCGGCGGTGGCCCCACTCCTCCGTGGAGGGCTGAGCTGCCTGCCGCACACACTGCACCGCTCTCCCCGCCAGTCCTCCTGTGGACCCTCCACCGATCCTCAAGATGCCGCAAACGCGTCCCTGCCCTGTTCCGACCTTTCCCTCCTTGTCTGCGACCTCGGCCACAACCACACAGCTGCCTGCGCTGATCACACCACGCCGCCACGGGCCCACTCTGTGCATTTTTCGTGCATCCGCTCACTCATCCCTTCAAATAACCCCAGGCAGTAGGCACTGCGCCCTCAGTCTGCAAATGAGTGAGGCACAGCCTTGTGTGGGAATGCGGGCGTTGAGCCCCAGCACGGGCAGGCATCCCCGGCCTGAGCTCCACCGGCCCTCCCTTTGCCACTAGTCACGATTACTTTCCACTCATAAGAAGCGAGGCACCTCCGTGCTCACCCTCAGCTGCACTGCGGCTCAGTGGACGCAAGCCAGTTACTTGAGCTAGCTGGTCCTTGGTTTCTTCCCCTGTGAAATGGGAACACCACTGCCACTCACCTCGGAGCATTCTGAGCACCAAGTAGGAACTCCTGCAAGATTTGGGTGTGTGCCAGGCCCTCCCCCGCTCCCAGGGAGTGTGCTGTCAGCACTTTTTGCGTTGTTTCCATCATTAGGGGTTTATCTTGGCATCTGTTCACCCATGCTGTTCCCAGGGGTCCCCAGGCGAATGGTCACATTGTTGAGGTGGTGGTTGGTGAGGGTTTGGGGACAATCCTTCCAGAGTGACCAGGGGCTCCAGTCACAGGAGACTCTCACTTGTCCACTGCACCTGTGCTGACACGCTCCTTGGTTGGTGTGTGTGGCAAGCGTTCCTGCAGTGCTGATCCTCCGCCCCAGGGTCCTGCTGCGGTCCTCAGAACTGGCACCACAGTTCGTGAGGCCTTTGAAATCTGCATGGTCCCTCTGTCCCAGGAAGGTCATCTACAAGGGACACTTCTGTGGTCCAGTGGGCACTCAGAGCTTCCAGTTGTGCAATCCCACCTGTCCCTGTGGGCCCAGGGTGAGTGGTTCCTCCAGAGCTGCCTGGGACTCTCCCTCCAGCAGGGATGGATTCAGTCTCTGTTCCACGGCCTGGAGCGGCTGCCTGGCACCCTTCCACTTGCCGCCCCTCTGTCCTATATCTGGGCATTTGAGGCAGGGACACTGTGGTGGGCATCTTGCATAGAAGTGCCCCCCAAATCTGTAATTAAATCAGCCAGACCCTCTCTGTGCTGTTATGCGGGGTTCTGCTGCAGTGGATTTCCATTGCCTTCAAGGAGACTTTTCTGATTCCTTAAACTTTTTGCCCTTACAGTTCCTTAATCTGTAAAATGAAGCATGGTACCAGATCAGAGATCTTCAAAGGGAGCCCCCAAAGTCTCCTGAGGCCCTGCTATTTCCATATCAAGATTCTCAGGAGTTAGCTTTTGAAGAAGGGGCTCTGTGGCTTAAAACAAGTCTGAGAACGCTTGGATTGGAGGATCTTCACACTTCTTTCTGCCTCACCTTCCATGAATCACAAAGCATCCCCAACACCCTTGCAATTGCTGATGACTGGTTTGCTGCTCTCACAGCCTTTCTGCCTCCTCAGGTGTTACTGTCCCTGTGACCCTGCGTCACGTGGGCGACTCAGCCCCAAGACCTTTGAGGACCGTCCTGATGTGCCTGCTGCAAATAGAATCCAGAGTCTCCTGAATACAGAGGACGCTAACCACATCTTTTTTAGAAATAAATGAATAAATGTTTAAAAAAATCTAAGCTCCCTTGGGGGAAATGCAATAATAGAAGTCTTATTTTCTTTGCTTTGGGATGGAATGGCAGATGAAGAAGTGAGGGGAAAAAGAAAGAAATACAGAGGTTGGGTCATAGGTAATCATCGCCAGTACTGGGGAGAGAAGGGAAAAAGTGAGCAACGACACTCCTATAAATGCAGAGTAAGCTATGTGTGTGTGTACAGCGTGTGAACATGTGTGCGTGCATGTGTGCATGTGTATGTGAGCGTGTGCGTGTGTGAGCCCACGAGTGCATGCACGTTTATGTGTGAGTGTGTGCTTGCGTGTGAACGTGCATGCATGCATGGTGCGCATGTGTGGTGCATGTGTGTGGCTGTGTGCCCATGTGTCTGTGTGGCAGACAGGTCTGCCCAGGGCTCCTTCCTCAAATCCATTCTTCAAATTTTTTTGTTGTTAAAATCTCTTCCTCCTAATTTCCTCCTGATTTTTTTTCATGTCAGAAAACAATTAAGAATAATTCAAACAAAACTAATGATGTCTAACACCACAGTGAAATTTTTTACAACACGTTTGTGAACGCTCTGTGGAGAGGAAGCAGAAACACGATTTCAACAGCCGCACGAGTGACAATTTTAATTTCCTTCTGCTTTGACGACTGTGTTAATTGTGACAGGACAGACGTTCCCTCTTAGATGCCGGTCTCCTCACAGACACTACTGTCCTCTGAGGCTTAGCTCTTCCCAGGCAGGACACGGTGGGACAGAATGCATGTGTCAAGAGGGTCTTCCAGAGAAAGGAGAGCCCACAAGACTCAGTGCTTCCCCGCCAGGGGCTCCTCTGTGTGAGGGGTGTCCCAGGAGAGCTGCTGGGGAGGGGTGCAGGTGGTGGAGGCAGGCGTGTGGCCATGACTGGAGGTGGCCCCAGACTGGGCCCAGGCCAGCTTTGGTGCATTGGCAGTGGATGGAAGGCTGAGAAGCCACAGGAAGAACACTCTGGAGGGCCGCAGTGTGCCCAGTGCTCAGGGTGCTGCCCCGAGGGACGCACACATAGTCACAGGAAGCCTGTCCACCTGCCGCTGCCTCAGGCACAGGGATGGCTGGTGAGATCCGCCAACTATAAGGTGAAGCAGACTTAAAGCAAGTTTGCAGAGATCGCAGCAGCCATTCTGGTTTCAGAAAAATTAAAATAAGAGGAACAGGTCTTGGAGGCAAGGAGATGGGGCTGTGTATACCCTCCAGGGCAGTGGGTCTCACCCTGGCCACAGGCAAGTCCCCTGGAGGCCTGGTGATGCTGAGGCTGTGGGCTCACCTGTGCTTCTGATGCTGAGGGTCCGAGAGGGGCCTCAGGACCCACCTAACAGAACCCAAGCACGGGCTGGGGGACGCGCTGCTCCAAGGAGACAGAGCTCACTCGCAGCAGCGCTGGTGTCACAGGGGATCTCAGGTGCTCCGAGAGGCTTTCAGAGCGTACACTTGTGGGCGGTCCCCACAAAGGCCCACAGACCGTGTGGCCTGAACAGCGGAAACTACTGTCTGTCGGTCTGCAAGGCAGAAGTCCAAGATCAAGGTCCCTCTGAGACTGGGGGAGCCTCCCCGCCCTGCCCCGGTGGTGGCTGCTTTCCTGGACTTGCGCACAGCACTCCTGCCTCTGCCTGTGGCCTCGGAGGGCCTCTTCCACCCACTGTCTGCTCTTGCTTTGTCCTAAAAGGACACCAGTCATATTGGTTTGGGGACCTGCCCCGCTCTGGCCCCTCCTCCTTTTAAGGAATTATGTGTGTGCAGTCCTCTTTCCAACAAGGCCACATTCTGAAGTACTGAGGGCCTTGCCCTCAACATATTTTTGGAGGTAAAATTCTACCCACAGTGGGGTCGGTCTTAATTTGTCCTCAGAAGAGCCACAGTGCCACATGCTGCCCATCTGCACGAGTCTTTCCCTTGCTCCCTCTCCCCAAACCTGCCTATGTGCATCATACGTAGGCTCAATGTCAAGACACCCTGGCCAGTGAAGTACAGCACAGCAGAGTCACTGCCTGGCAGGGCCTCTTGGGTGGCCGTGCTCTGCACAGCTCTCTTGCAAGAATCTCACCCCACTGCAGACACCTGGCTCCATGTCATATCAAAAAGCTAGAAGTCATGACGATTTCTGCACTGAATAAACTAAACTCCACTTCCTGGCCCTGAGCATTGTGACCAGAGCAGCAGAGTAGAAGGGGCTGTTAGGACCATAAGCCTCAGTCTTTGGCACCTCCAGGTGTGTAGCCCCAGGTGCCACACCTCGTCCCCCGGCGTGCACACCTGAACAGCAGTGCTGTTCCTAAGGGCCAAATGAAGTGGACTTTCTTTGCAGTTCTTGGCTATTGTAAGAGAAAATAAAAATGGAAGCTGTTAGTCATAGGGTACATATTGCTTAGCGCTGGCCGGGAGTTCTAGGGAAACAAGGGGATGCCATGCTTAAGGCCTGGGGGGTCTCGGGGCCTGGCTGCTCAGCTGAAGCATCCCCAGGTAAGATACCACTCCTCACCCAGTGGCTCCTCCCTGTTGTTTCCATTTTGAAACTGTGCTGATCGTCTGAATGTTGAGAGTACTCTGAAGACAGACTTCCCATTGTTCTCTACATCCTGCCCCCAGAGTCCAGCCCAGCCCAGCCCAGCCCTTTGATATCCAGATCCATGGCTCTGAAGGCTACAAACAAAAAACCAGAACAAAGCGAAACACAGAACTCCCTTGTCCACGTAAATTTCCTTTGTTCAAAAATTTCCTTTATCCATGAGAAACTTTGCTCCCTTCAGTCCAAAACCTAATAGCCATCACTAACTTCCAGGGCAGGACACTGCAGGCTTCATCCTTCCGAGCTGTTCAGGTGTCCTCAGGAGCCACCAACTCCACTCGGGTGACACAGCCCACGCCTGGCAGAGGCCCTTGACAAATGCCAGTGACCCTATGCCCAGTCTGCTTCCCTGGTCTCCCAACTTTGTTAGCCCTCCCAGACCTTGGGCCTCTTGAGGGCAGGTCCTCTCTCTGGTGAAAGTGGGTATCCCAGAAAGACCCCTCCAATAGAGGGCTCAAATCCTTTGTGTTTGCCCGGTCTGACATGTTCAGTCCAGGAGGCAGGATTTACACATCGGGGAACCCCAGGAACCAGGCACCCGTCTGTGACTCGGCCCACCCCAGCTCTGGTCTATGAGGACAAAAGTGCGGGCAGCAGCGCCCTCTGGTGTCCAGGCTGTACCTAGGGCTCCCCACGCTTGGGTCTGGCTGGGAAGGGGAGCAGCAACCATGGGCAGGTGTCAGTCCTCCCTGGCGTCTGAGGCCCCTGATGTGCGCAGGCGGAAGAACACCGGTGCTAGAGCGGGGCCTGGCCCTGCTAGGTGTGTGCCACGGGTCACATTCTCATCTGCATCTGCACAGTAGGAGGTGGCTTGCTGCTGGGAAGGCAAATGGCCAACTGTGGACGTGGAGCACCTTCCAGACCCAGTGCTGTGACTCCAGGAGCCTGTGCTAGGTGAGTCTGCGTGTGCTGTAAGTTTCCTGGGCTCTGGCAGGTTGTCCATGTGCACGCACACTGCAGCTACAGTGAAGTTCCTGGGGCTCTTGGCACGTAGTGGGAGAATCCCCAGGCCCTCCAGCCCCTGCATGTGTCTGTCACTGTGCTACTGAGCAGAATGGCCATTTGCTTAAGGGTCCTCCCCATCCACCAGAAGTCCTTCCAAGGCAGTGACTCAACCTCATCCTTTGACCCTGTAGCTCCCAGGGCATTGCCTGGTATCTAGCAGCTGCTCAGTAATGAGCTGGATGGTGAGTGAAGGAAAGTCACAACTATTTTGAGGGATATTTGGCAGCTGGTAGAGGTACCTCTCTGGAAAGAGTAACAATTCTGCTGAGGACACCCCAGGCAGGTTCTTGCTTTTTCAGTAGGAGGGATTGCCTTTTACTGTGCGAAATTTCATTTTAAATTATTTCATGTTGATTTAATTTGTGACAACAAAGAGACAGAGATGCATTGGAATTGCTGCTAGGAAATGCCAACACCTCAGGCAGCAGTTGTGCAGCTACGGGCCCACGTGCTGTCTACACTGAGGGGACAGATCAACAGATGGCCTGGGCCTGAGCCTGCTGTCAGATGAGCTGCAGGGAAGGGCAGCAGGGATCGAGTGCCTCCAGGTCCTGGCGAGCTTCCTTGTCATTCAGAGGAAATCCTGAGGAAGACGAAGAGAACGCTCCCACTCATACTGACGAGGAAGACCCGTCTGAGTTTGAGAGAAGTCTGATTTTATAAGATTTAAACAGAAGGAAAACAATGGTTTAAGGACTACTAGCTGAAATTGCTCTCTGCTGAAATGAGAACATAAGTCATATTAGAGATGGGCAGACACAGAGAGGGTGTGCACAAAGCTTTCCGCAAAGCCGAATAAACGTCCCTGCAGTAGCCTGTTTCAGCTTGTTTCAGAGGCTTGAATTCATGAGATTCTACACCAAGCATGGCAACCTGCATGGCCACGGGGGTGCAGATGGCATCCTAACACCTACCAAGTATGTTCTTGATTGGTTTGAAAGGCCCTGAGAGAAAGTGGCCAGGAGAACTCTCAGCAGTGACTAGTCCTAGGTTACTCCCCAGTTGTCCTGTGTCGAGACCTTCCTTTGTAGGAGGGGGTTCTGTGGTGCTTTTCCTAAGGCAAGAGCTGAGGATGGGGGAGGACAGCTCCTGAGGTGACGGAGAGCACCTGCTCATGGCGGGGAGGACAGGGTGACCTGAGCTTGGAAGGCGAGAGGCAATGATGGAGTCCACGGCTAGAATCCTGGAGAGGTTTGGAACTGCAGCTCAGGGTTGGAGTGGGTGACCCCAGAACAACCACACAGGAGACACGCCAGCTCAGCTCCCTAAAGCATATTATGACTGACCGCAGGGCAGACAGGTCTTTCTTGAGACAAGCCCCTGGTCTTCGTGGCTGGTGGGTGGGAGCACTTGCAAGTTCTCCTGGGTGTTCCATGGTGTGTGTGGGGCTACAGCATGGAGAAGGTGCCCAGTGGAAACCAGCTCGAGCAGCCACTCAGCACTGGCCAGACCCAGCAGAGCGCGAAGCGTGAGCAGAGCCGTGACTGGGTTCCTCTGGATTCAGACGCTCATGTCGGGAGGCTTCGGACGCCGTCTTCAATCCCTGGTCGGCAGCAGAGAGTTTTAGAGAAGCTGGGGAATTCGGGCCAGTCTGGAGGGTGATCTGTCTCTCTCTTTTACTGAGAAGCAACACGCTCAAGATGGAACAGAAAAAGACTGTTCTTGGCCTTTTGGCACATTGGTGAGCGCATGCGGCCGGCGCTGTGCTCCCTGTTGGTCAGCTCCCGGGCTCCACGTGTGCAGAGGTTTTTCCAAGTTTCCTGGGAGCTCTGAGCAGCTGTGGGTAACTGCCACGAACTAGCCCAGGTCAGCTCACGGATGGCTCAGGACGGGGGAATGCAGATGCTGCTTAAGGCAAGAGTGGCCAGTGGCTGGCTCCCAGGACATCTGCTGCTGGCTGTGGGTGCTGAGAAGCACGTCATGCCCGCCAGAAGGATGAATGCCTTTGTCTCTGACTCCCAGTTTGGGGAGTGCCCATGGAGTGGGCAAGGATATTCCAAACCCCTTTCCCCCTTCCCTCCAGGTCCATTCCAGGTTCCTCCCTTGTACCTGAGCAGCTTGCATGAACTCGCTGCTGGAGCGTTTGATGGCTGTGCTGTGGTGAGTTGCCATGGACACTTCCACTGCTCTCACGGCTGATCACGACTCTGCCCGCACAGGGTGCTACTCCTGTGGCACTTGGTCCAGAGCTGGTAATGCTGATGATGTCGCTATCAGAATGGACCCTCCATGGTAAGAGAATGTACTTCTTTCTCCCCAATTCAAGAGACTCCGCCTGTCCCTTACACTACACAGCGTGGCTGGACACTAGCCAGGCAGGTGGCTCCTGCACTGTGTGTTTCTGACTATCAGCTCTTCCATAGGCTTTGCTGGCAGCTCCTGCCTCTGAGTCTTGGCTGAGCCAGATTCCATTAGGGTGACTGGATCCAAATGATGCCTGGTCATGGAAGCTGGCTACTCCTGTCACTGACATGGGCAAAAGAGTCTGGGCGCCCTCTTGTGTGGATCTTTCCTTAGAAGGTCCCTAAGCCTCATACAAATGTGCTCAGCACTGGAGTCCTCCCACACATGGCTGATGCCAGCCTGAAGCCCCTGACTACAGAGATGGAGAAGACAGACAGAGGACTCCTCTGTGATGCTGCCTCCTATGATGGGGAAGGACTGTGGGGTCCTGAGAGGTGAGGCACACCCAGCCCACATCCCAGGAGGAAGGGCAGTGGGAAGCGAAGGGCCAGGGAAGGCCAAGGGAAACCCTCAGCAGGTGGAGAGGCTGGGAGATCTCCAGAGGACTGTGGGACCTGTCCTCAGCCACCGTAGCCAGGCAGCTTGCCGTAGTCCCCAGAGTGCTCTGGGGAAGGCGCACGGCCCTCGGGGAGCAGCAGGAGCTCCTCTGTCAAGAGCCCACATGCCACTGCCCTGTGTGCTGGGATTCCCTGGAGAGACTCGAGTCCAGCAGGGGTGGGGGAATTGCACAGACGGCAAGGGTCACCATTGCCCTAGGACTATAAAAGTGACAGGGAGCCAAGAGGGTTCACAGTGGGGACCTGCCTCCAGCAGAGCACTAAGAGCAAGAGCACAGAACACATCCGCTTGGCAGGGACACTGTCCCGGGCCACCTCACAGCAGGCAGGAGGAGCCAGTGCCTGCACAAGGTGGAGTGTGGTGCCCTCCGTTGGCCTTGCATCCCTGCCACCCCATAGCCTCTGACGCTGGAGGCTCTGGCCCTCCAGGGCTCAGCCACAGGTCGCAGGCATTCCTAAAAGATCTTCCAGAGAGTTCCCTGGCAGCGCCTTCAACAGTGCTTTGAGAGCCTGTGATTAAAACACCCCTGTGGTGCACAGCGAGGGACAGGGAGGACCGCAGGGGCTCAGACTGCCAAGCCACCCCCAGGAAACAGCGCTGGCGGAGCTCAAGGCTCCTCCGTGATGCTGCGGGCTGAACTACCCCCACAGCCCACATTCCAGAAACCTGGTCCCCTTGTGCAAATGGTGGGGGTGGCCTGTAGGCGGTGAGGGACCCCGGGCTCCACCCTGCGGGTGGATCAGTGTGCTGTTGCAGGATTGGGTTGCTACAAAATTGAGTTGGGCCTCTCTTCCCTCTCCCACATGATGCTTCTGCCACAGGAAGACACAGCAGGAAGCCCTCACCACATGTGGCCTCTTGATCTTGGGCTTCCCAGCTTCCAGAACTGTAAGCCAAATACATTTCTATTCACTGCAAGTTGCCCAATCTGGACTGAGAGCCATCTGATATCAGCCCAGCTCACTGCTGCCTCAAGTGGCCAGGTGGTTGTCTGCAAGGGGCTGTGAGGCTGGGACCAGCTCCTGGCTCCCTCTACAGCCAGTCCTTCCCTGCTGGCAACTCTGCCTGCTGCATGTGGCAGGGTAGGTACTGACTGGGTGTCTTAGCAAGACAACGGACATGTAAAAATGAGGCCCTCACAAATATGAACGCCTGTGTCACTGACGGCAGTGTGGCTTACAAAGTAAAGACACTATTCGATGTTCAGAGCAATGTAAATAACAGAAAGGAAGGTTGGAGAATTCTAAGAAAATTCTGAGATGCACAGGCACTGAGTTGGCTTTGAAATGTCAGTGTGCCACAATCTGAAGATTTATGACCACTTTAAAACAGGTATTGGTACCGTATTTACTGGGAGGAGTATTGGAGATATCCAGACCTCTGCATTCATCAAAGAGCCTAGGAGGAACATTTCTTAGATCATCTCCATAAATTGCAATTATGATATTTAGCATACTTATCTTCATGAAATAAATACAGCTAGTCCTTGGCTTGCAATGGTCTGACTTAGGGCTTACTGACTTTATGATGGTGCAGAGGTGACGTGCATTTAGAGGAAGCCAAAATTTGAATTTGGATTCTGTTCCTTTCCTGGCTAGCCACGTGTGGTACATCCTCTCTTGCCACACTGGGCAGCAGCAGGGGACAGTAATCAGCCAGGTGCCCATAAGGAGACAGTGACCCTCTGCAGAGTGCTGTGTGACCAAGCGCCTGAGTTCCGAGAGCTAGGGTGTCAAGTGAAGTTTTGACTTATGATCTCTTCAACTTACAATGGGTTTATCCAGACGTGACTACACTGTGAGTCAGGAGGCAGGTGCTAAATACATCCAGTTAGAATCTGTTAGCAAAAGAAAAAGTCTCCTGCAGAGAGGAACCACGTAGGCAGAGGTTTTTCTTTTTTTAAACATGACTTCTCATTTTCTTTAGACATTTTTTAGAACACTCTGAAAACAGTTTTAGAGTAAGATTTTTCCTTTTGCTAATAGCTACAACGTGAAGAGAGGGGAGGACATTGCCTCTGGAGATTGGTGACAGTCACAAGTTGCTTGGCTGGCTTTGCTAGGCACACAGTTTACTTATTTTAAAAAAAATTGACATGATTCTAAAAAATGGTTTTACAGCAAGTTTAGACTTGCAAGCATGGCACTCAGAGCTCTGAAGCATCTGCATGGGCCTGACATCATCTTCCCATAGGCTCCCAGGGCTGCATGCTCCTCAGACGAGGCTGGCACCTGCAAACCCACAATGCCAACACCGTGCCAGGAAACTAACACAGAGGCACTGCAGTGGAAGTCACACACCCATCAGGTTCTACTGATTGTCCCAGTGATGTCCCCAGCAAGGGGGCCACCTGGAAGTTAAGTGCTCAGTTGAGAAAACCAGGGACTCACACACATTGCTACCTGGAGCCCCAGCTGGGTGTTCATTCGAGTTTTCTGCCTTCCCAGGTTTCTAACTTTCAGCAGTGAGAAATTTGTCTCGTGTTATCATTAATATCTTCCCTTATTGAATCCATCTCCCAGTGTAAGCTATGTCCCCCTCCCCCGACCCTCCTGTCTATACCTGGGCTGGACCCCCCACACCTGGCTGCTTCCCTGCTGATGCCCTCCTCACCTGCCCAGGTCTGACCCCTCCCTCCCAGGGAGCGCCAAAAGGAGTCTGGATGCTCTTGTTACCTGGCTGTGCTCAATGGCCCATGCTGGGCAGGCCACCTGCTCTGTCCTGGCTCAGCTAAAGGCTTTAGGACAGAGGCAGGAGGACTGGTGAGGAAAGGAACAGTAGGGGAGGGGGGAAGGGACAGAAGAAGAGGGAGGGCTGGGAGCAGAGGAAAATAAGAAAGGAGGGAAGAGGAAGAGCTGCATTAAAATGTCAACAGCCAGTGGGTCCCTAAGGTGTGTCTGGGAAGGTGGCTTGCAGTGTGGCTTTCTCTCTGTAACAGCTGGTTAAAAATGGCACACATTGCCATTCTAAGTGGAAACAAGTGACACAAGCTCAAAACACTTCCTGTCACCATGCCTTGAATGAGGAGCTGAGGAATGACAGCAGGCACGGTGGCTTGACTGTCCATGGGTCTCCCCTGGCATGTCCATCTTGTCTCACTCTGTTCACTTACAGCTACGAGCTACAAACCAGTGGCCTTCGAAATGTTCTTACCACGCTGCATTCTCGCTCACTTGGCAGCTGTCCAGTGCCATCTAAGCCGCCTTCTGGGAGACGAAGGAAATGGACGTGAAGCAATTGAAAACTTGAGTCAGGTGTCTCTGCTCGTCGGCTTGGAATGTCACCATTTTGAGCACATCTACAACCCTATTTCACCTCCATTAAGAGAAAAGGCTGCGGGCCTCTTGGTCCCCCATCTCCCGAAGAACAGCGCCCTGGGCAAGGAGTTTGGGTCCTTCCTGTGATTCACTTTCCAAGCCCCCTCCTTCCTTCCATTTGGCTTTGTGGTTGTTGAGTGAAAGTGAGGAGGATGGTCGCCATATTTGACTTATAACTCCATTGATTGTTCAGAAAGCCTTTGGATGTTGGTGGAGAAATGGATACCCACAGCCTTGTGGATCTCCATTAGTGCACCAGATAATGACCACTGAAACCAGTCCATCAAATAATGACCCCTGAATCCATGAAATAAACACCAGGGAGCAGCAGTTCATCAGCTATTGACTGCTGAAATCAATCCATCAACAATGACCGCAGAAACCAGCTCATCAGACAACAACCATGGAGAGCCATCCATCCAATAACCACTGCTGAACTCCAGCCCATCAAACGGTGACCACTGAACAACAGTTCAATGATGAGATAGTTGGGAAGACAACAGAACTCTGGTTCAGCAGTGAATCAGGGTTACAGAGGAAAATGTCAACATCTGATACTTTCAGGAGTATTTTAAACGTAGTCTGTTGACAAGAATGTAGCTCTAATTTAATTTCTAGAGGGGAAAGGAACAGCATAGGGAGGCAGGTACTTTGTCTAGAGCTCAGCTAACACTCCTCAACAGTGGCTTAAACACATTTTCTATGCATAAAACGCTGTTTCTATTTATAGGCATCAAGTGCTGATTAAAGCCTTATGTTGTGTTAAGGATGCGTGGGCTGGCACCACTCACCATTGCCATGACCAGCTCTGACCCCTGTTCTTGTGGTTATTAAGTTTCTGTCTGTTACATATGGGTGGACTTGTCACTGTGAGGCCTGTTGACTGGCTCCCTGATAGTGATTTGTTGTTGGAATGTAAGTCTCCTGACAGTGGACAAAGGGTTAAACCGCTGTCTTCTGTCTCAGCCTCACGTGACGCTATATAACTGGTGTTTATGAAGCCTAGACCTCATGAGAACAAAAATAAGCACAAGTAGGCACCAATGTCACGCTGGCAGTTCATCTGCACCCAGCAATCAGATATCGTCCCCTGGTTGAGTAAAAACACCGCCCGCTTTCAGATGTAGAGAGAAGAGCTGCATGGAGGTCTTGCTGTCCACCAGCGTAAGCGGCAGCACTGGCTGAGGTGAGGGCTCCTGGGTGCAGGCGCAGCCTCCTCACCAGCAACGGCTATGGGGAAGAGGGGAGCCGAATTCCCTGAGTGGCTGATCGTAACACGCTTCCCAAACAGGTCATCCCACAAAATTCACTACATTTTGACTCCATGATCAGATAGATTATATCAAATAGAGTATATTATTATTATTTATTATTGAAATAAGACCCCCTGCATGAAGCCAGAGCCATGGTCACTTGGTGGCCAAACCCAACTGGATCCTGGGATATTCCTTAGGGTTGCTCTGTTGAGTCAGTGTCTGAATAAAACAACTGTGAGCTCTTACAGGGCCAAGGATCTCAGTCATCTAAACCAGAAAGGTCCAAAAAGCATCTCCCCAGACATCCTTGCCACTGGTTTCTGGTTTCTGTGTGCAGAGCCCTAGGGTGGGGGCGGCACTGCTGCAGTCACGGCTCACCCATTACACGCACACCACGGCCACATGAGGGCACCACGGCTCTCAGCTGCTGCTTCATCTGAAGGGACCGGCTCCTCAAAGCTTTCCCACAGGCCCAGAAGCAAGCGAACACCCGCGGAGTCTGCCCAAGGCCTACGTTCATTTGGCAAGTGTATTCCGGAGCTAATTCACGTTACACAGACGGCCTGAAATTATAGTACACTATTTTTATTGCTTTGGACCCTCTTTCTTTCTTTTCTTTTCTTTTTTCTTTTTGGTACCGGGGATTGAACTCAGGGGCACTCAACCACTGAGCCACATCCCCAGCCCTATTTTGTGTTTTATGTAGAGACAGGGTCTCACTGAGTTGCTTAGCACCTCTCCATTGCTGAGGCTGGCTTTGAACTCGCGATTCTCCTGTCTCAGCCCTCCTAAGTGCTGGGATTACAGGCTTGCGCCACCGCGCCTGGCTTGGACCCTCTTTCTTTGATCCCAACATTCCTATTTCAAAAATTAAATCAATGTTGATCGTTCCACCTCTTGGAAGCACACTTTTGTGAATGATAAGAACTAGTGTTTGAAAGAATATTTGGCCTCTTGCACCTGAGGGGTAGATTCTACAGCATCCTAAGAATGGCAGAGCGTTGGCTTCCTTCCTAGGGCATGATTAAACCAGGTCTGTGTTGGTCCCAAGGTGTACACTCTGACCTGCCTGCGACTGAGGGTGCACCGTGCTGCTTGGAGGCTGGATGGTCCCTGCAGCATGGACCAGCCTGCGAGTGGGAGGACGGGTGTTCAAACACACACGTAGTCCCCTGCAGGAAGGAAGCATGCTGGGGGGCCCTGAGGAGGGTGAGGGATGGAGGGCAATAGCTGTGCCCTCTAGGGGCACCACGGAGGTGCCTGTGAGCAGAGGTGGGAAGAAGGCAGGGAGGGTCACTGTGGCTGGTGGTGCTCCTTAAGGTCCCTAATGCAAGGTCCACTGGGGAAAGGGGACAGTGTCAGGCATGAGGCTGGAGCCTGTGGAGGTTCTCATATCAATGTAACAAATGGTCAGGCTCTGCTGTGATTGAATGTGTGACCCCAAGTGCACCTGCTGGAGTCCTCACCCCTAGGTCAGGGCATCAAGAGTGGCCTTTGGGAGCGATTATGCCATAAGGGTCCCTCATGAATGAGGCTAGTGCCCTTATAAAAAGGACCCAGAGAGCTCCCTGTGCCTTCCACCATGGGAAGACACAGTGCAAGGCGCCATCCAGGAATCAGGGTGCAGACTCTCACCAGACACTGAATCCACTTTGATTTTGGACTGGCAGCCTCCAGAGCTCTATGATGTAGAAGCTGTCAGCTTCTGGTAGTGTGTTACAAGTGCCCAAGGGTGAGAGACTGTCCTTCCTAGAGCTGCTGGGTGACTGCCAGGGACAGGTCCTGACTTTGGGGAGCTCCATACCTGGAGGGGGGAGGCAGAAAACCTCCCCAAGCCTGTGGAGGGGAAGGGAGAGACTAGTCAGGGTCAGGGCTGTCTTGGAGGTTGGGAAGTCATCCAAGGTCCTAGGAGGGGTCCATACAGGGTTTACAGGTTCAGGAAGACTTCAGGGAGATTTGAGATGTTTACTCCAGAACAGTTGTAAACAGCAGCGCTGTCTGGCTCTGAACAAGTCTGGCTTGAATTTCCTGGATGTTAAAGCTGATTAATGAGAGGCTGTCACTTTTACCTCCAGCCCCTAATTTACAATTTACAATTTACACATTTTGCATTCGCCAGCACCATTGGTGACCTCTTCGGCTGAACTGAAAAGCTAATGCCATACTTTTAAACTAATGAACTATTTTAATGCCTACAGATAATCTGTTTTATATATTGAAACTGCTTTAGCATTTCACTTGAGAGCTGGCTGTGCCACCAAAGCTCTGGAGTGCTCTGAGGGAGGAGAGGCCTGAGGACAAGCTGGGAGTGGATGGGCCAGGCTGGGGCTGCCTGATCCCAGGCAGAGGGCTTGAAGGTCACCAGCCACTCCATCCCCTCTAGTGCAGTATCCACTTCTCCTAGAGCTTGTGGCAAAAGGGATTTAAGGTAGATAAGAAAGACATAGACACACAGATAACAAGATAAGCTTAAAAGGAGTAGATGAGAATATCAGAACAACGCGAAAACAACGATGAGGGAAGAAACCAGGAAAAAGCCCAAACCAGGCACTGCGTGCTGTCAGGACCGTCACACCTGTGCTGAGGGCTCTGCTGGGGCTCCCATCAGCCACCACAAGGTGGGGAACAGGATCCACAGCCTGGCAGACACAAACAGGTACCTCACAGGGGCGCACCCACTGCAGTGTAGAGGGCAGAGAGAAATTCTCTGTGACCCTCTAGAGGACATCTTCAAGTGTATGGACGGGTGTCCCCAGCACCAGCATTAAATCCATTCAGTAAGAATGGAAATGTGAAAAAGTAGCTTCCCAGGGGCCACCCTCACCTGCCCAGCTGCCGTGCTGCTCTGCGGCACCTGCAGGCGAGGCTCACAGCAGCTCCCGGGACCAACGGCACCTGCACCGCAGCCTCCCCAGCGCCCAGGTCTGGCCTTGCACAGAGCCCCCACCTCTACTAGCATGTGTGCACTTCCCGGAATCTGTGGAAATGATGTTGATATTTTCTAGCTTTGTTTTTAAACACTTCTGTTTTAGAAATCTTAGCAAGTACATGAAACTGTATTCAGTAATGATTCGCAATTTTAGAAGAGCGCCTAGTTCCTCTGCTTGCCCCTGGTTCTGTTCTCCTTGTCCTTCTTGCTCTGTGAGAAGCCACCAGAAGTGCACATGTGAGCAATATTTTTCTAGGAAAGGTATATAAACGCTAAGTTTTACTTAGTGCAATGAACCCCAATTCCTTTTGATGTCCACTCTGAACAAGAGTTCAGCAGGTACAGGACTGAAAGTTAAAAGTTATTTTTTCACCAAAAGCATTTAATGGACTTTGTTCCATAATTTCCTGGGTTGCTGTTTTGAAGCTGAGAAGTCTGACACTAATTTGAATATTTAAAATATAAAAGGAAACAGGAAAGAAAAGGAAAAGAGATCATGTTTTATTTTTCTCCTTGGAATCTTATGTAAAGCTTAACCTTACAATTATTAAATTTCATTAGGAAATATTTAATTTTGGTCTTCTGCAAAATTATTATAATTGTATTCAGTAGACCTTTTTCTTTCTGATGAACTTAAAGCTTAGGAGAGTGTTTGCCATTATATCTTGGTTTATTTTCCTCCTTTGTTCTTACCAATATCTCCTTCTACAGCCTCCATAAGCAGATTGCATGTCTCTGTTCTATTATTCACACTCTCAAGTTTTTTTGAATTTTTTCTTTATCCAATTTTGTTGTCTTTTGGGCTGTATTTCCTAGGTTACTCATTGCTGTTATTCTGGTCATAATTTTGCACAAAGAAGAGAGTGAAAGGAGATGGTAATGAACATAATGAATAAGACTTTATTGGTCTACACTAGGCAATATCCAGGATATTTCTGGGAAAACTGGGGCATATGACCACAGTATCTATCCAGTTCTTATGAACTTTTAAAAAATAACTTTGGCAAATATTTTATGTCCAGAGATGTCAGTTCACTTCTTTTTTCACAGTAACCAGCTCTTGTTTCATAAAGGTCATACTTTCCAGAATGTCTCTGAGGATTTTGCAGTCAGACTTCCTGCAGCAGGTAGAATGATCTTTAAAATGTATTTCTAGGCTGGGTGCAGAATAATCCCAAAGACTTAAGAGGCTGAGGCAAGAGGATCAACCAAATTCAAGCCAGTCTGGACAATTTTGTAAGATCCTGTCTCAAAATAAAAAGGGCTGGGGATGTAGTTCAGTGGTAGATGCTTGCCTAGCGTGTGCAAAAACCCTGGGTTTAATCCCCAACACTGAACCAATAAAAGTCTCTCCAGGATTCCCTCCTCTGACATTCAGTTTGAGGCCTCTTGGTCACATTTCTTCAGCAGCTCTTGGCTGGCTGAAGAGAGGCTCTAGGCGATGAATGCCTAGCTTGCTGCAGCTCCTGACACTAGGATCCTGGGTGGAGAGGCCATGGTGCTGTGGCCACCTCAGGTGAGCTTCCCTTCCACTGTGGCCAACTATCCACTGTCCACGGAAGTCCCCATGCCAAGCCTGTTCATGTCTGGGGCGTGCAGGTGGGAGGCAGCAGTCGACAGCAGGGGGCTGGCTCCTGTCTGCTCCAGCTGCCACCTCAGCTGCTCTGCTCTCCAGGACATTCCAGAATCCACGATTCTGAGAACACAGCCACTTCTTCCTCTAATAAGCTTGACTCCGCTGCTTGTCTTACGCACCCTTGTCTCTGGCCCTCACTTTCCGTGTGATGATTTATATTTACTTGTCAAACTTCTTCAGAGTTCTGGTTTGCTGCTGCCTCCCTCACCATGGCCCAGGGGTACCATATATTTTTTATTTTTATATTTTTTCTATCATTTGACTTAGAAAAGAGGGGAATAACTGCTTGGGAAGTTGTTTTGAACAGAAATATACATTAGGAAGCACAAGCTGGTCACATCTGAGCCAGGAGTAAGTTGAGTCATTTGCTGGGAGACCTTCAGGATAAGGTGAACAGTAACTCGAGGGCTTTATCACCCAGAGTGAGCAGGAATGAAGGCGATGGGAGATTCTAAAAGCATCATTAATTGCCTTGAGTACCATTACTTATTGTTAATGGACAATTCAAGGACATGGCCTCTCCTCCTGCAGGAAGGCACACTGTCACCAAGTGCCAAAATGCCAACATTTGCCTAATGATGGGGAAGGTGCCCAGGAGGACAGTGAGAAATTCCTTTTTCCTAGAAGATGTTTGCTGGCTTATCACTGAGAAGCAGTGTGACTCATACTGGTGGGTTGCTTGGGTCTGGCCACATTTACCCAATTGTGTGACATCTTCCAACACATTCACGAAACTTACACCGACAACATAACCTGCCTTGGAATCTCCTCCTCGCTCCTGGTACACACAGCCTCAAGGGAATCACTCCAATGTCTGCGAGACGGAGCAGATGTTCTTACTCACAAGCACACTAGCTATGCTCCAAGTAGCCTCAGCCTGGGTCTACACACTACCTGGACAAATCCAATATTAAAAGGGCAGCCGAGGTTGAAGTCGTGGAAACTTGGCTGAGAGTCTAGAGGATTAGGTGGCTATAGAGCCAAACCAGCCAGGCTCCAACCTGCTGCTGGGACACAGTTTTACCAAAGAGGATGCAGGCTGCTTTCAGTTTTCTAGACCTGGGACTGCTCATCATGAGTTAGTAGCAACTGATGGAATAGAAGTGGGCTATGAGTGGGTCACCCCGTGTAAGGGCCAGCCCGGGTCAGGACGGAGGAGCACACACTTGCTTGCCCTGTCAAGTCAGCACACTGTGGAGCTGAGCCTGGACATGGGGCCACTCTGGAGGACTGCAGAGTGGCCTCCCCATCCTGTCTCAGCACGTGTGTCTTCGTGGTACGTGGCATTCTTATCTCAGTTGATCACAATGCTTTAGGACTTTAGCCCCTTCAGAAAACACTCCACCTTTCAGTGGTAAGAGGTGAGCTGCAGGGTGTGCCTCGACCCCCAACATGCTCCATCTCAGACGACATGGGTGTGAAACATCGTCACCGAGGAGCACTTGTTGCTCTCAGGGGACGGCAACAGAAGTGACAGATGCAGGGCAGTGGCTTCCCCCTCATCCCCCACTGCTGTGTGGACATCACCGTGTGACCTCTGTGACCTTCACAACATCACCAATGGATGCCTCATGGCCTCCACGACATCGCCACTCAACCCCTCATGACATTGCTACTAGACACCTTGTGACATCACCACCTGACCCCTATGACCTTCAGGACATCACCACTCAACCCCTCTTGACATCACAACCTGACCCCTCACAACATCAGCACTCGACCACTGTGACCTTCACAACATTGACAATGGACACCTCACGACCTCCATGACATCACCACTCAACCCCTCAGGGCCTTCATGACATCAGCACTCGACCTCGGTGACCTTCATACCACCATCAATGGACACCTCACGACCTCCACGACATCACCACCCAACCTCTAGTGACCTTCGTTCTCACCGAGCCTGGCCTTGGCTTCAGAAACCTTTGACCCACGGCAGCACAGCCATTGACTTTGGACCATTGGACTTGATGTCCTGGCACCATTTCCCACCCTGCCTTACTCACGGCTCTGCTCTGACCTCCACTGGAGGCAGAAATGACATGACAGCTCCTTAACGTACACTTTCCCCCAGTACGTTGTGTTCCCTATGGACAAAACGTGCATGGCAGCTGGGAGCACTGGCCCCCAGGGAGCAGAGGCATGGGGAGGAGGGTGTAGGAAGAGCATGGGCGGGTGTGGAGAGAAGCCTGGGGAATTCGGTCACCTTGAGGCTTCAGCAGAGAACCCTCCGCAGGGGCACCCTGATGTGCATGCTCCCAAAGCCACAGGCTCTTCCCGTCCACACCTAATAGACGGCTGATTTAATGCCCTGTGGCTCTGACAGCTCTGGCCCCTGCTAGTGCCTGCACGAGACCCAGGGACACCACATGAGCTCAGCAAGGAATGGCCGGCCATTCACAGGTGGAACTCCATGTATGGGATGGCACTTAGGAACTTCAGGGAAGTTAGCGACTTCCAGCCTCAGCCCAACCTCTGCATACCAAGCCAGCAGCAAGCAGATGTCCCAGAAGTTCTCTATCACTAAGGTGACCATGATGATGATAATATCAGTGTCACAGTAGTGAGTCCACACTTCCAAGCTCTCACCCAGCAGACACCTGGTGAGCACCTTGCAGCTCCATTTATACAATCTCCCAGGAGCCTCCTGGGATAGCAGTGCCATTACCCTGGGTTTCAGGATGAGGACACAGAGCAGTCAGCAAGATTGACCAAGGTCACAAAGATAGCAAATAGCAGAGCCCAGTTTCTAGCCAGGTCCGGCATTGTGACTTGTCTCTTTCAATCTTGTGGACAGCATCATGGTGATTGAGAGTCTCGGAATACTTCATACTAGGAGGAATAGCAGTTAGGACAGACCCACTTTATTTTAAGCTGTGTGATACTTTGCTTCAATTCACCTGCAAGAAGGAGAAGCTCATCTTAATACACAAGGCTGCTAAATCCATGGTCAAGCACCTTAAGATCATGAAGTGGCTCCTAAGCTACAATTTAACACTGAGAGTTTAAAAAGTGTGAAAGCCCAGAGGCCCAGCAGGACATGCTCCCACGGGCTGTCGCTCCCCACCCACAGCAGGGAGGAAAAGCAGTGGTCTGTCCTGGGCCGAGGGAAAGATCCTCCTTGGAAACATTTCAGCATGCAGAAGCAAATGACTCAAACACGGGTCCCTTTCCTTCGTGGCATTTAGACATTTCTTAGGAACAGGACTGATTGAGGCTTTTTGACAAACTTGAAGGAAAATGAATCATGTACTTGGAATTCAGTTTGAAGAGAAAAGTCTGATTTTCAGAACAAACTCTGACTGTGAAGTGATGTCCACTGGGCACGTGGGTTCTGTTGTCCAGGGGCTCAGAAGGCTGAGTTTAGATAAGGTACAAACTCGAGCTGACTTTCATAGTGCCACATAACTTGGGTATTAATTTTGCTTTATGACATGAAGAAGAATTTCTGGAGAAAATACATACTGCAGCTGCTCCTTTTCCTCTAAGATGACACATTATTGCCCCAAGCCATGGCTTGGGTGGCGTCTTCCCCTGGGCCTCTCACTCTTTCTAGGGTATGAAAGGTAAAGCCAGTAAAGATGCCCCATTTACCTATGATCCTAGAAAATGTCAAGTACAGCTTTCCTTCATCTGTCTTTCACACAAGAATAAATATGAGTCTTGGAAGGAGTTTGATTGTATCCCCCGAAAGACATATTGAAGTTCTGACTTCTGGTCCCCTTCAATTGACCTTGTGTGGAGGTCTTTGCAGATGTGACCAGGTTTAGTGGAGGTTGTGCTGGATCAGGGGCCCTATTCAGTGCTGGTGCCCCTGTAAGAACATGCAATTATGTACATAGACACACAGTAGCACAGCCATGTGAGGACAGGCAGAGGCTAACGCAACCGTCCAAGCCAAGGACCGCCTAGGAGGGCCAGCAACCCCAGAAGCTGGAGAGGGCATGGGGAGGGTTTCCCCTGAGGAACCAACCTGCTCAAGCCTACTTTCAGATTTCCACCCACCAGGACTGAGAGAATGCTTCTGTTGTCTTAAGCCACCCAGTTTGTGGTGACTCCTTATGGTAGACCCAGGAGATGAATTTAGATGGGAGCTTATCCTTTAAGGACAGAACTGGACTTCTCCAGGACTGGAAGGTGGTGTCACAGCATTGTGGGAGACAACTCAGACCTCTCCCACTGTGGGTGTCCCCAGTCATCTAAGATAGCTGGGGAACTAAGTTCCCACCACAGTGTCCATTTGGGGAGATCCCACAGACATTCCCAAGCTGCCTGGGCATCTCCCCTTGGTTAACTCATCCCTCCTGGGAAGGGGATAAAGTCAGCCATGGAAAGCCTTTGAAGAATGCATAGGGGTGCACCAGGCAGCCCCAGGGTGGGAGTAGGAAGTGCTGTGCTGAGATCAGGGAACCCTAAGGAGATCTGTTTGTGTTAGCATAAACTGCAAAGGATCACCAACAGGAATAGAGAGATCAGCTACTACACAGCAAGAAATGCACTCTTCAACTGTGAGCAGCTGGACCCAGAGAAGGTGCTTCTGTTACTACCCCCTCACAGGGTCAGTGACAAGACCAATCATGCATGTGCACCAAAGCCACCAGGTATACCCAGGAAAGCCATTATAAAAACCATCACAGTCCAATATTTTGGATGCAGCTGGTTTCATTGACAGACAGTAGGGAGCGGGGAAGAACCCTGAGTCTCTCTACAATGGATACTTGTTATGGTTTGGATCTGGAGTGGCCCCTGAAGGCTCATGTGGTAAAGGCCTGGTCTCCAGTGCAGCAAGGTTTGGGGGTGGGGAGCTCTTGGGAAGTGATTGGATCCCGAGGACCTGGCCTCGGCAGTGGATTAATCCACTCATGGCTGCATAGCTCATGGCGTTACTGGGAGTGGTGGGAACTGCAGGACGGGGGCCCATTGGAAGAAGCAGGTCACTGGGGGCATGCCCCTGAAGGGTGTATCATGTCCCTGGCCTTGTCCCCTCCCTCTCTCTGTCTCTGCTTCCTGGCTGCCATGAGCTGAGCAGCTGTCCTCTCCCACCCCTTCTGCTATAATGCTCTGCCTCACCTCAGGCCTAAAGCAGTGAAGCCAGCTGACCATGGACGGATGCCTCTGAACCATGAGCCAACACAAATCTCCCCACCTCTAAGTTGATTCTCTCAGGTATTCCATCATGGAGATGAAGAACTGTCCACACCACATAGGAAAGTTTCCAGAAGGTTCCAGCAAGTCTGGTTTACAAGGGAACCCTCATAGAAACATCCAGTGACCATCTAAACCAGGCATGTTAGATAAGAATCTCGGCACTGAGAGATGGGATCTGGCTAGGTGCTGGGTAGATTTAGGTGTGACAAGCATTTCTGAGTCTTATCATTCCTATTTTAATCTATTTTAATGTAACTGTACCAAATATAGAAAAAATTTTTGTATTTTTAAGTTTGTATTGACAATGAAAATTTTTAAAAATATGAATTGTAAAGAAACAAAAATACGTCAAACCTTGAGAAACTATAGAAGAAATATCAATGAAAAGTTGGAAGAAGCACACGAGGAGGCGGCTCAGTGGAACTCTACAACGGGCAGACGTGCGGGAAATGCTGTAGAGTAACTGCACTTTCGAGGTCCATGTGCCAAGGGACTATGACATAGAAATGCTGATTGCAAACAGCTGATGTGCTATTATCAGCTCTGACTGCAGTGGACTGAATGCACCTCCCCAAAATTCACATGCTGATACCCTAACCCCCAAAGTAATGATGTTAGGAGATGGGACCTTTGGGGGAGGGGACGGGTCATGAGGATGGAGCCTCATGAATGGGATTAGTGCCCTCTGGTCCTCCTTCTGCCACACAGGGTTCTCCTAGTGTCAAGCTGGCAGTCTGAAACAAGGAGGAGGCCCTCATCAGAGCTCCACCGTGCTGGCACCCTGACCTTGGACTTTCAGCCTCCAGAACTGCAAGAAATAAGCTTTTGCTGTTTATAAGTCACCCAGTCTATGGTGTTCAGTTATAGCAGCCTAAGAT